>SNQJ01S0260927.1:0-12240 GCA_010110895.2 Picea sitchensis
CAAGGAGGTGTACTTGCTGAAATTTCCAAACACACATGTGAAAGATATGATTCCTCAATGGGGAATTTACCTTTACTTATAATAGACTGAACCTTTCAACATAAGTGTCTATTTTCACAACAGGGGTAACCTCACTAGCTCACAATATAATTAATATTAGCCAGATTAATTATCTTTTACATTAATTATTAATCACATTAAGGTGGGGCCGACCTATAACCTTTATATTACAATTAGGGTTACAGACAAGTCTGACTCTTGAGAAATGTAGCAAGGCATATTATACAACCACTATTTCTCATACACTAGGGGCACATCCATAGGGATTTCCATATCTATGGCTCACTGCATTAAACATATGAATCACTTCTTCACTAGTTCTTAGCCACTAGGATCATGTTCACTTGTGCTCATCCACACACACATCCACTCAACAGATCTTCTTTCCCAGTACATTACACAAGAAATTCATTTGAAGTTTCTCATCAAATATTATGCTCAGAGGAGGCTAATACATCATATTCATTTATGTTCTCATGAAAATGCACACAACACTTTGGGATTTCACACGTTCACCTTGTGCTTAGCCACAAGAATGTCCAACTCTGTAGATCTCCTTTCTCACTACGTTACACAGGAGAATCATCTGGAGTTCTTCTCAACTCTCTGTAAGGAGGAGGCCAACTCTACGTTCCATTTCTGTCTCAAATAGGAACCACACACCCCTCTTAGGGGATTTCTCTCAGGTTTGTAATCTTGATAATGTCTAACGTAGCTGCAATCAACAACAATGATTTCCAATAGAGGTTGCATGAAATGGTGGTCATTGTGAAAATGTGTGGCTTCAAATGGGTCATTATTCCTTTGAAACCCACATGTTTTCTATTGAAATGGATGGTTGTTACAATGTCTTGGGTTTTGAATGGTTACCAACATTAGGTCCCATCACCATGGATTTTCGTGAGTTATACATGAGTTTCTAGAAAGAGGGGCATCACTACACATTTCTCTAGAGATCATATTCCCCCAATGTATGGAAAGTATTCTTAAAAAATGGAACTTAGGCATTGTAACTTAATTCCATGCCATTCAATCCTTTGAGACACCTTCTCAACTCACCCATCCTTACATGCAGTTAATCTTGGCCAAACACCAATTCATCTTTAGAAATATCCAACATCTACCGCCCTCCAGAGGTGAGCATGATCAATCTGTTCCACTCATACCAAGTAGACTCCCACCCAATCTATGCTCATATCACCATCCATTTACCCCAAAAGATGAAATGAAAAATATAGCTCAAGAGTTATTAACTGTTGGTGTCATCCAACCTAGTACTGGCCCTTATTCGTCGCTAGACCTCATGGTCCTCAAGAAAGAAGGCACTTGGCACGTCTATCGTGACTTTAAATATCTCAACAAAATAACAGTAAAGGACAAGTTCCCTCTTCTTGTAATTGACGACCTTTTGGATGAGATAAAAGGGGCTCAATTCTTCACCAGATTTGATCTCCGCTCAAGTTATCACCAAATTCGCATGAATGAGGAAGATAATCCCAAAACTATTTTAACACCCATGAAGGGGATTAGGAATTATTGATGATGACCTTTGGCCTTTGCAATGCACCTTCCACCTTCAATATTTGATCCATGATATTTTCATCAGGTGACTTATTAAAGAATTGTATTAAATGAGCATAAACTAAAGTACAACATAAAGAAGGAAAATCTCAAAAGGAAAGAGACATAATCATGCAATACGAACACAAATAACTTGATAATGGATTTTGTCCCTGGTGGACTACATCTCTGGGTCCTGCTCTCAAATGGGTAGGTATTTTTATTAACTCCACAAAATAATTGAGCAAAATACATAAGTATACCTCATTATGGAGTTAAGATAAACAATATTTTCTTAGATCAGAAAACTAACACCACCACTGTGTTTGTAGCGTTGTTCTACCTAAAAATGACTATCTCCATGCTTCGATCCAAGTATGACACATTTTGGCCCAAGAGGCACCCTTGCCTTAGTTTGCATGCCACTGCTCCTGTAATAAATGACTGAAAATCTCGGACTGCATGCCAAAATATTGAAAATCGTGCCCAATTTTGTACATATCTGTATAGGTGCGCTTGTTCTGCCTCTCGTGCTCTGTCTTGAACTCTGATGGAAGGCCCCTTCTTATACAAATTTATGGTGTTTATGCAATAAGTGACACGGTTAGTGCATTGGTTGCAGAGGCTATTTTAAGGCATTGGTTGTTGGGGAGGTTCTGGGTTTGAATCCCATGGACTCCCCCTTTTAACACATGATTGGAGTCCTCCGCTAAGTTTGGTGGTTATTTTGGTGGGTGGTTAATTGGCTGAATTGATATATTTGACGGAACTACTACCAAAATAGCAGAGATCTTGAAAAAGGTTCTAGCAACAGTTTAGGTGGCTCTTATGTTAGAGGAATATTCCATACATGGTGGAACTGCCGCCATATTTGGCGGAGTTCCGGTTTATATATATTTTTTAAGTTTTTTGTCATGGGCCTCCTTGTGCATTTCTGGGGTGCCATGTGGTGTCTTCCTATTGGACCATGTGGAATCCGTTGATTTTCCCACCCGTGTACGCTGAAGTCACCTCGGACACATGGCACCTTCTAGGTGGTACCACGTGGTGTCACCTGGGGTGCCACATCACACTTTTTTACTCATCCAGATGGTGCCCTAAAATGTCCAAATTTGAGTGACACATGGAAGCCTTTGGTGCGACAACGTGGCATGCTGATGTCATCATGACACATGTCACCCTCTACACTTTCCATGTAGGTTGTACTGATGCTGACATCATCCATATATCATTTGATGTCAGTAGTACGGGTGCTGACTCATCCCTATTGACTAAGCTAGGTTGACCAAAACTTTGACTGCTTATATATTTTGATCCGTAACTCTGGTTGACAGGCCATTTGTTTCCTTAGAAATATTGT
Organism: Picea sitchensis; assembly: GCA_010110895.2. Taxonomy (NCBI): domain Eukaryota; kingdom Viridiplantae; phylum Streptophyta; class Pinopsida; order Pinales; family Pinaceae; genus Picea; species Picea sitchensis. Next base: position 2,981 of record SNQJ01S0260927.1, read on the forward strand.
GGCGTGCTCTTTACAATCATGTCATTTGAACTGAGTTTTGGGAACTTTGAATGTTTTTCCTTTTGCTTTTTGTTGAAGCCATTATTAGTGTTCTGAGTTTCTTCTGTGCGTTTTGAGCTGTCTTAACCTTCTCTGGATCCTTTTTGGATCACGCCTTCCCAATAAGAGATTTTTGGACTACCAAAAGATTTCATTAATCAACTTGTAAGTGAGGTAAGATTTCCCTCACCTTGTCCTTATGAATCCACTTTACCTTGCTTGGATGTGTGCCCTTTAATCCTACTCGAAGATAATCAACATCACCCCTACGTGAAGTCCTTGTCCTTCTATCCAAGATGATATATTCTTGTAACTCTTCCAACTAATCAAGTGCAAACTCATCAACTAACAGTATTGAAATTTCCTCATCCTGATCCATGATCATGGGAGGCTCAAGAAGTTTCAATTTCTCTACGTTCACAACGGAGTAAATCTTCATATAAGGTGGAAGATCTATACAAAAAGCATTAGTGTCTCTTTTCTCCAAAATAGTGAAGGGTCCATATCAGATGGGATTGAGTCTCTTGCCTTCACCCTTCAATCATTCCTTGTTGATGTGAAGCCATACCCGGTATCCAACCTATAACTGATGATCAACCATGTGCTTTTAATGCTAAGATTTATACTATTCTTGACTCTTCTCCAACTGTTCCCTGACTACCTGGTGTATCTGTTGAATCCTTTGAATGAACTTGCGGGCTCTATCCTATGTTCATTCTTCATTCACATTGGCATCTCTCCCATACATCAAGTCCAAAGGAACTTTTGGTAGGAACCCAAAACACGTCTCAAAAGGTGAACTATGAGTGGATGAATGTAAATCTCGATTATAAGCATGTTGTACATAAGGTATATGTTCATCCCATAACTTAGGATTCTTGTTGCAGTAGCCTCGAAGAAAAAGTACCACTATTCTATTTACCACCTCTATTTTTTTGTTGTTCTATAGATGAAAAGCGGTGCTCCTCTTCAATTTGGTGTCCATCATTCTCCACAAGATAGTCCAAAAATCCCCAAGGAATCGAGTATATCGATCCGAGACAATGGACGTGGGTAATCCAAAGTGAACCCAGACGTACTGAAAAAAGAGATTAGCAGTCTGCTCAGAAGTAATCTTATTTTTACATGGCATCAAGATACACATCTTGATGAACCTATCCACTACGACATACAAATAATCATGACCCCCTTTGGTCATTGGTAAACCCCCTACAAAATCCATGGAAATTATTTCACATGGATGGGATGGAACAGGAAGTGATGAGTATAGCCCCAATTTTCTATTAGTGGGCTTACAAGTAGAACACATCCAACACCCCTTTACATATTTAGTTACAATTGCTTTCATTTGAGTCCAGTAACAAAACCTTTGCAAATGAGCCATAGTTTTTCCTTCCCAAAAATGACCAGACACAAGATAAGTGTGAGCTTCTCGTATCGCATGGACTCATTCACTTGTAGGAATGCATAGCTTCCCAATATGATAGAGTAATTTTCCCTGTAGACAACAGTTCTTTACCTGTGCATCATGGGTTAGCTTCTCATATACTTCTTTAAAATATTCATTGATGGAATATTGTTCTACATATCTATCATGAGATAAAGAAGTATTCTTCAAAATAATATAAGCAACAATAGGATGTCTAGAAAGAAATATTTCACCCATGGCATATCCGCTAGAATCTGTCTCGATCTCAAAAGGTTGTTGAAGATTTGGCAGTGCTAATACTGGTGTGGTACTGATATTCTCCTACAAAATGTTGAAATATATTTTTTTCCTTCCTTTCCACTGAAAAGTGTTCTTCACACTGGTTAAGGCATGCAAAGGAGCTACTATAAAGGAGAAGTTGGGAATGAATCTCCTCCAATACTGGACTGCACCCAAGAAGCTTTGGATCTTGGTTACACTTTTTGGCTCAAGCCATTTCAAAATTAATTCAATTTTAGAAGGATCAATCTTCAATTGTCCTCCTCCCACGATTTGACCTAAGTACACAAGTGCAATCTTGCCAAATTCACATTTTTACATTTTTACATACAACTTTTCCCTTTTCAAAGTATCCAATACCTTATTTACATGCCTTACATGTTCATCCCAAGACCTGCTAAAAAAAATAATGCCATCTAAATACACAATCACAAAGTCATCCAAGAAAGGCCTGAATACATCATTCATCACACACATGAAATTTGTCGGAGAATTACAAAGCCCAAACGACATAACTAACCACTCAAACAATCCTTGTTTGGTTTTAAAGGTAGTCTTCCATGCATCCTATTCTGTGACCCTGATTTGATGATATCCACTGCGCAAATCCAACTTACTTAAATAAACAACATTCTTTAACTGATCAAGTAAATCATCTATATGAGGAAAAGGGTATCGATTTTTCACCGTGATTTTATTTAAGGCCCGATAATTGACACAAATTCTCCATGTGCCATCTTTCTTTGGCACCATCATGATCGGAGAACCACAAGGAGATGAACTGGGCCTAATTACCCCTTGATCCAATAAGCCTTGTACCTACTTATTGATCTCTTTCATCTCTACAACTGACATCCTGTACATGTGCACATTAGGAAGACGAGAATCTTGTTGAAGATGTATCTCATGCTGAATTTCCCTCTTAGGAGGTAATCCATTTGGTTCCTGAAAAATATTATCATACTTAGAAACAATATCAATTAATTCTTTTTTATGAGATGGATCACACCCTTGGAAAGCATCGTATGTCCCAACATCTTTCTCTTTGACGACCATGAGTACATATCTGTTATTAGTAGTTATGAGTCTTTTCATTTGTCCTGCACTAGAAAGTGTCGTATTTACCTTCATGCTGTGAGATCTAACAATATATTCCACTCCACCCTTAGTAAGGTGATATTTTTTCTCATGAAGAAAGAAGATTGCTTTTCTATCATAAAGATAAGGACTTCCCAACACTATTCCACATATATCAAGTGGTACAACATCCAAATCCACTTCATCAATCAATTTTGAAGCAATAGAAAATTTGATCCTACATTGTTTAGTGACATTAAGTTTTTCTTCATCACATACCCAACCAAGAGGGTAAGGCTTTGGATGTGGTTTCGTTACAAGACCCATCTTCTTGACAAGTGCTTCAGATATTAAGTTTACTTGGGAACCTAGATCAAATAATGTATTTATCTTAGTATGTTTAGATACAACTCGTATATGAAATAACTCATTCCTCTTTCGTTCATCAATATGAGATTCATCATTGGAAATTGAAATAGCAGGAAGATAATATTTACCTTGTACTCCAACCATTGTGATCTTTCCTTCATCTCTTGATTCTGAACCAAGATCTTGTTGCACTGTAGCAATAGTCTTTGTCTTCCCCTTTCCACCGAATTGTTTCGGTTTATTTTTGGGATGTAGTTTCCAACAATGTTCTTCATCGTGACCGCCCTTCTTGCAATGAGTGAAAGATGGTTTTCCTCCTCTCATTATTATAGTGGTAATCTTGTCCTTCCTTTTAAACTTTTTAAAAGTCTTGTGTGGGAAATTGGAAGGTTTCTTTGTGGGATATTCTTGAACATGTTTCCCCCTGTTCTTAAGGTGAGTATCTTGCACACAAACTTCGTCAATACTAGTGGGGTTAAACAAGAGAAAAGTATGATAAATATAACTATGAAGTGTGCCAATATATTTCATTAACGTTTCATAAGAATCCAAAGGAATATTCAATTCTATATATTTCTTCCTAAATTATTATGTGAAACTTTGTACAGTTTGATCTTTACTTTGTCTCAAAATTTTCCATTCCATCATTGCTTTATGTAAATACCCTAGTGGATAGAAATGCTTCCTTATCTCTATTTTAAATTCCGACCATTAGGAAATAAAATTACCACACTTACTTATGTCATGTAGCTTTCTCTCCCACCATACAAGAGTGGTGCCTTCCAACCGAAGAGAAGCCAGTTGCACTTTAACTTCCTCTTCGTCAATATGTTGAACACGACAATATACTTCAACCTGGCAGATCCAATTATCTAGTTTTTCAAGATTAGCATCTCCATTAAACATAGGTAAAGAAAACTTTACATCAAGCTTTAATACTGGTTTCTTAAAATAGGTTCTATGGTTATAATGTTGAGAGTGATGAGAATGCTCAGAGGAAGAAGAACTAAAACTTGAAGGCGAAGATGGAGGCTCAGGCGGATCTCCTCTAGCACCTTGATTTACTGAAGCATCATCATCTGCATGTTCTTTCTTTTTCTTCCCTTTCTTCTTCATCCTCTTCTCGTAATATCCATACATTCATTCGACCATTTCTGACATGTGATAACAAACCATGTGAAATTTTTTCTCTTGTTCATCACGCTTGTCCTCTTCTTCCATCTTCTTCCTTCGGGATGCACGACCAACTTTGGGATTGAACATCTTAAGAGTTCCTTCACCTTGCTTATGCTTGGCCCTAGTAAGAATTCATACTCAACAATTCAATTCAAAGACGATTTCTCTGATACCAACATGATCAGAGATCTTTTCGTCGAGTGACTTATTAAAGAATTGTATTAAATGAGCATAAACTAAAGTACACCATAAAGAAGGAAAAGCTCAAAATGAAAGAGACATAATCATGAAATATGAACACAAAGAACTTGATAACGGAGTTCATCCCTGTTGGACTATGTCTCTGGGTCCTGCACTCAAACGGGTAGGTATTTTTATTAACTCCACAAAAGAATTGGGCAATATACATAAGTATACATCATTCTAGAGTTAAGTTACAAAATATTTTCTCATATCAGAAAACTAACACCACCACTTTGTTTGTGGCATCGTTTTACCTAAAAATGACTCTCTCCATGCCTCAATATGAGTATGACACATTTTGACCCAAGAGGCACCCTTGCCTCAGTTTGCGTGCCATTGATCCTACAATAAATGAATGAAAATCTCAGAATGCATTAAAACATATCGAAAATTGCTCCCAATTTCATACAGATCTATAAGAGCGCACTTGGTTTGCCTCTTGGTCTTTGTCCTGAACTCTGATAGAAGGGCCCTTCTTATGCAAATTTCTGGTGGCTATGCAATAAGTGACACAGTTGACACATTGGTTGTGGAGGATATTTTAAGGCATAGGTTGTTGGGGAGGTTCTGAGTTCGAATCCCATTGAATCCCCCTTTTATCACATGGTTGGCATGCTCCGCTAAGTCTGGCGGTTATTTTGGCAGGCGGTTAATTGGCGAAATTGCTATATTTGACGGAACTGCAACCAAAATAACGAAGTTTCTGGTGGCGGTTTAGGTGGCTGCTATGTTGGAAGAATATGCCATAGATGGAATAAATACCGCCATATTTGGCAAAGTTATGGTTTATATATTTGTTTTTAATTTTTTGGTCATGAGCCTCCTTGTGCATTTCAGGGGTGCCATGTGGCATCCATTGATTTTCCAACCTATGTATGATGGCATCACCTTGGACAAGTCGTGGCTTTTGGGTGGTGCCACATGGAATCACCTTGGACAAGTGGTTCCTTTTGGGTGGTGCCATGTGGCACTTTTTTGACTCGTCCACATGCCACCCTAAAAAGTCCAAATTTGAGTGACACATGGCAGCCTCTATTGTTGCCATGTGGAATGTTGATGTCATTCCGACATCATCATGACATGTGTCACCCTATGCACTTTCCACGTAGGTTGTATGGATGCTAACTTCATTCGTACTGATGCTGACGTCAACAGTACGGATGCTGACTCATCCCTGCTCACTGGTCTAGGTTGACCAAAACTTTGACCGCTTATATCTTTTGATATGTAACTTTGTTTGACAAGTCGTTTGTATCATTATAAATCTTGCAACACACTCTTCGCAATAATGCCATTTTAACTGAGTTTTGGGAACTTTGAATTTTTTCCCTTTTGTTGTTTGTTGAAGCCATTCTGAGCATCTGATTTGCTTCTGTTCATTCTGAGTTGTCTTAACCTTCTCTGGATCCTTTTTGGATCACGAGTCTCATGAAAAATATATTTCATCCCTTTCTACGTCATTTTGTCCTTGTCATTTTTTATGACATCTTAATCTACAATAAACCTTATCACACCCATGTCACCCATGTGGATCAGGTTTAACAACTACTTGTTAATCATCAACTCTTTCTCAAGAGGTCCAACTATGCCTTTGGTTTCTATGAAGTGGAATGTTTGGGCCATATTGTTAATCATGATGGTGTATGTGGTGTACATGTGGATCCGAAGAAAATTGAAGTGATGAAGGATTGGTTACATCCCAAAACTCTTAAAATTTTAAGAGGTTTTCTTGGTCTAAATGGTTACTACCAAAATTTCATAAGGAACTATGGTAATATTACAACTCCCCTCACTGCCTTTCTTAGAAATAATGCTTTCATTTGGAAAAATTATGTAGAACTGGCCTTCTAGAATTTGAATAATGCTATCTGTACAACCCCAATACTCACTCTGCCAGACTTCACTAAGACCTTTGTCTTGGAATGTGACACCTATGGTAAAAGAATCGAATAATTACTCATGAAAGAGGGATGACCAATGTCCTTTACCAAAAAACAACTCTATGAGAGGCACTTGTGAAAATAAAATTATGAAAATTAAATGATAGTTATATTACATGTTGTGGATATATGGCTTCCATACCTACTAGAGCGATGTTTCCAGATTAAAATAGATCATCATAATCTTAAATAATTCCTAGAGCAAAGGATTGTGTCCCCTAAGAAACAAAAATGGGTCACCCAAATGTTGGGATATAAACATGAGATCATTTATAAGGGCAAGTAGAATGCAATAATAGATGCTCTCTCTCAAAAGTATGAAGTGGATGAGTCCTTTTCACTCCCCATCATAGCAAACTGGTTGAACGAAGTCCACAAAGAATAGTTAACAAATCCCAAGATCACTCACCTGATACAACAACTTCAAATGTAACCCCATGCATATCAAGGCTACACTTGGAAAAATGAAGAGCTTTTATATAAGGGGCATCTTAATTTGAACAAGAAGTTGGTATTTAAATCAGCAATGTTTTATAAATTCCTTGCCTCTCTAATAACAGTTCATTCAGGATTTCATAAAACATATGAAAGGATCAAACGTTCATTTTTGGAGAAGGAACAATGAAGGACATGCATATTTGTGGTAGAATGTGACCTTTTCCAATGACATAAGGAAGAAACAATGCAACCTCTAGGTGAAATACAACTTTTACCCATTCCACCAACTGTATGGATTGACATTTCTATGGAATTCAATGTGGGGTTACCCAAATATTGCAATAAATTCATCATCATAGTTGTAGTTTATCACCTTTCCAAATATGCTCATTTTTTTGTTCTATAACACGCCTTTAAATCCCCCATGATCACTCAAGTATTCACGGATAATAGATTTAAACTCCATGGTATGCCACAATCTATTATGAAAGACCATCACCCCACCTTCACTAGAAATTTATGGCAAGAGTTGTTTCAAATCCAAGGGACTAAACTGAATCTTAGCATTGCCTATCACCCCCACACTAATGGTCATACTAAAGTTGTCAACAAGTTCTTGGAAGTGTATTTGAGGTGCTTTACTTCAAAACAAAAATCCTAATGGTTTCAATGGTTACCTCTAGTAGAATGGTGGTACAATAAAACATATCAGGGTGCCACTTGAATGACTCCATTTGAGGTTGTCTATGTCCAAAATCCCTCATTAGTACCATCCTACTTACCTGAAGTCTCTAAGGTGCAGGATGTAAAAAAAACGCTCACAATTTAGGCCAACATTGTCCGCACTCTCAAGGATAATTGTTAATGGCTCAAAATAGGATGAAGAAACAAGTTGATCAGGATTGTATCTAACATCATTTTGAAGAAGGGGATCAGGTGTTCCTTCATCTACAATCTTATAAGAAAACCTCCCTCAAAGACAACCACCACCATAATATTTCTTCCAAGTTTTATGGCCCCTATAAGGTCTTTAAATATATTGGGCTAGTGGATTACAAATTGGAACTTTCGAGCCACTCTAAAATTCATCAAATCTTTCATGTCTCCTACTTAAAGAAAGTGGTTGGATCTAATTGTCATATTATAACTATCCTTCCAGCATTGGATGACAAATATTCCATTTGGTTGCAACCTTAGGTCATCCTTGACAAAAGAGAGTGTCATCTCCACCAATTCACTATGTAGGAGGTCTTGATATAGTGGAAGGATACACTATCTGAGGATGCCACTTGAGAACCAACAAATATCCTTCAACAATTCCCTCGTCTCCATCCTTAAGAACAATGTTTCTTTTTAAGGAGGAGGGAATGTTAGGGTCCTACCCTAAACCCCTAAGTAGATAGATAGGTTGCTATGTATAGAGGCCATCTCTAGTAAATAAGGCCCATGTATTATATTTATGAGAGAAATAATTGTAAGAAGGTTTATTATAAGGTTATGCCTAAGAGAAAGTTCATTCTCTAGAATGTTCCTAAGAGGTATATATAACTATATAAAGAAGTAGAAGAAATGTAATGATATGTCTTGTGAAGTATATCGTTATCGAAGATTTGCTCATTTGGAGGTTTTCCCCTCGAAGAGGCAAGTGAACATTGCTCTCATCAATAAAGTTATAACATTTTTTGATATTCTTGTTCTTGTATTGCCTATTGTTGTTGAAATATGTGATTTCTACAATAAATCCATGTAAACTCTATTATTTCTACTATGAACCTTCTAATTTACTAATATAGAATACCACAACATTGAAACTATAACAAAAATAAATTGGGCCTTATGCAAAGATGGCCTATCAACGAAATTTCAATTTATGCCCAACTTCAAAATAAAGAACCATTGGACCAATTTGAAAGAAGGTTGATCAAGCCCCTTTTCAATTAATTCTCAATCTTTGAAAAATTTAAAACAAAGGCCATCAATTTGAAGTGACAAACTAAAGTTTTTTTAAAAGGGCTATCGACCACCTCGAATATAATAGTTAAAATAAAAAGGAAATGTCATTGAGCCTTTTTTAAAGTTTAGCCTAAATAAAAATAAAAAGATCCTTCATGGACATTCGGATTATCACTCTGAACTTGAAGGAAACGGGTGGAACCATAAGAAAAATCTTGACTTTGAAGTAAGGGGCCTTGATTTCAATCTTAAAATGGCTCAAGAACTCAATAGGTCCTTCTCTACTTTATGTTAGCATTTTTTCTTCAATGATACCA
>SNQJ01S0260928.1:0-12240 GCA_010110895.2 Picea sitchensis
ATCTCAAGCCACATTGAATCCTTATTAATTATCACATGTTTTGAAAAACTTTAGTTCCATTTTCAAGTGTTGGGAAAGGACTTGTAAGTACAAATTCACATCCTTGTTGCATGAGAGAGTTAATTGTTATTCTGAATTTTTTTTACCTCTTTATGGATCATTACCAACGAGGCAGGAAAATGGATGGAGCTTGGATAGGATTTTGATGCAACTTTGGAAGTCCCAATCAGACTTGAGCTTGATTGGTATGTGTAGTGTACCTTTTTCACTACCGAGGTTTTCAAACCTCTCTCTAACCAATATGTACATGGATTTTATACATAATTCGTACAGACATTATAAGAACATGCATTTAACATAATTAAACACATTTAAATTACAGAGTAAAACATATCTTGTTACTGCTATAATTAAACAAGCCATGGCATTCAACAATAATTCATTTACACAGCAGAAAACATGATACATAAACAACTAAGTCATGCAAAACATGATCAAAGCATAATTCAGATACTTATCTTTATCAATGGTGGAATCCACCAACCAAATGCAGGACTTCCATGAACCTCCCATTCTTATACCACACTACTCATCATTTTCAACAGTGGTTCACCCTCGATTTGGGACTAAATTCCACCCAGGGAAAATGAATCCTATTCTAGGCTGAGGTTATAGGGAACAACACACATCCACAAGGATGTGATTCTCTCCTAGGAACCTCTCACACTTACTTCCCATAGACCCTCATTCCCAACATGCCTGTTCCGCCCCAGGAGTGTGCACCTTCACTGCCACACAATCCATCAATTTCTCCGCCTCCTTTACCTTGGGCTTTAGTAACAGGTCGGACCGGAAGTCTTCGGGTTTTGTGGCAGCTACATGGTTCCTTCCAGAAGCTCTTTCCTTACTCTGCGCACTCTCTCACGGAATTAAGCTCCGCGGTCAACAAACCTCCGCGCGGGTCGATCTTTAGCGTGGTCACCTTTAAACCAGGGAAAGCGGACGAGCTTCCCCAAACCCGGTTCAGCCGAGTCACGGGGATGATCCTCCGCGGTCCCTGGTGCCGGGCGGGGACTCCATGCCGGGCTAGCTCAACTTCCCCAGAGCCAACCATGTTGTACGGAGGGCTTCCCATTTGGGAATGCACCGCGGGTTTTCTGCGGAGGCAGACGGAGACTCCACATCTCTAGAGCGGGGTGTATGGATTCTTCGGGACAACCGCGGGCTTTCTTTTTCTGTATCATAATTACACGAGTGTCTCTTACAGACTGGCTTCCCTTCATGACCCTCAGGATAGTCGGGTCGAATGGATGAGAGCCCCCTCATCACGACTTACTTTGTCTGTTTTATTTTCATGCACGGGGTTGACACTTGTCACCACGAGATTTTATCGCGTTCCATCATGCCTTCCTCCACCACTTGGAAATCGTATTGTCCTTCCAAAGGACCCCATGGGGATAAGAGCTCATATGATGCACATATCTTTTTGAGACAATAATAAAATATTATTTCGAGGTTTAAGCCTAAAATCCTCGACCCTTTCACCTTCCCGACCCCTGTTCCATACCCACTCTGTGGGCCTTTCGATCCCAACTTCACTCATTCATTGTGTTGATTAAACTTTGGCGGTGTTTATACTTATTAATCGATGCGCATGCATACAAGTACATGTTGAGGCTCACGGCCTTCAACTTAGGCTCTGACCTAACAAACATAAACCTACCAACTTATGCCAAACTTGAAATCACCCGACCTATAAAACATGTTTATTTCATTTCATATATCATGATATGTAATGGGGCTCGACCTTGGGAACACTACAATCCCCATCCCCTTATTTGCAGCATCTCAGTGCAGTTTTACACAACATCTGCATGCCTTTGAAAATTTTCAAAAGATCACGGTGCCTACCCTTATAACCTCTTCATGCTCCCATGTCTGCGTCTTGAGGACCATACCGGGTCGGACCTTCTAAATCTATATGGCTTCGATTAGACTATTTTCTTTTCTGTCCCTTGCGGGACGCTGCAGTTCCACACAGATAAGCATTCTAATCGATTACATGATTAGTATCGGGTATATAGATTTCTTAAGTAATGAAATATGAGATACCTTAGGTACCTTAGGTACAGTCGTGGGTGCGGTAATGCAATCATTTATGCAATGTATATGTATGTATGTACAAACAATATTCAATAACATTAAAAGCGTATACAATATACGCATCATATAATAAAATAGAGAATTGTACTTATCTTTTTGATTGAGAGACCTTCCACCACGGAGTAGAGCTATGAATCCATGGATTGCAATGGCTTCCCAAGATAGCCATGGTCCCCAATCCTTATCCACATGGTCTAGGCAAAGGTACTAGACCTCAACAACACTCAACCATTCAAACCTTAGCAATACTCCAATAGCGATTCGCCGCCATTCCCACATACTATTCCACCCGGGGAGAAGTACGCCTTCTACATCACACAGACCGGGTCAACAAATTTTATAATATCCCACCCACAGGTTCGCGAGGGGAATAATGGGACCGAGGAAGTCTTAGGCTTACCCGTGGCTGCGGGAGTTCCGATCAAAGGTTTCAAAGCAACATCTTCCCGAGATACTCTTTGTAGCCAACAATTTAACTTTTATCAACATCATCATGCGTCAACCACATGCGGTTATCATGAGGTACATCCTGAAATTCGTTTAGAATTCCAATTAATTGAAAAGGAAATTCAACTTTATTCAAAACCTTGACATCCTATTTCATGATTTATCTTGGTTGTTACCACATTATAAATGCAGTCATCCCTATGATTTTTACACATGCACAAAACTGCTTGTTTTTCTCTGCAAGTTTCATCTTGCATGCATGACAAATTGTTAGTATTTTCTAATACATAATTCCAATATAATGCAAAATCTTATCAAATAATCTTAGAATTTCTGCACCGGCAATTCAATCACAATTACCAAAAAACTTGACCAATAGAATGACTCACCATTCTATGCATATATATGTCCGGTTTTAACAATATTAGAAGTTCATTATTTCAATTTTAGAACGCATAAAATTTTATGTAGTCTCCATTCTTGTGACTACTTGATTTGTAACTTTCTTGTTGCAGTGTTTAACAGTTGCTGAAATGTTCTCAATTTCATGGGTTAGCAACATTTTGAGAAATCAACTTATAGTATTTCCATGCATTAATATATATAGCCATGTAGTTACCAAACATATTCAACCATTGCACTTGGTAATACGAATTATATCACTTATTATGCATGGGTGAGATTCTCATTCTTATTTAGTGATGCCTTGCATTGAATTACATAATGCTCTCGGTCGGTCATGTATCTCACCGTCCATGGGTTGGAATTCTGGCCAATGTGTTGCCGCAATCTTCATACACTTTGCTGTCCTTTCCAATTGGTGGATGCCTTCCCTTTGACTTGGTGCTACACCAGAATATGAATTCTGATTGTCCATTAGTGTTAGCAAAAAAATTGCAGCCCAAGTTTATTTAAAAGTGGGAAGCTTTTGGTACTTGGTGTGGCTCATAATCTTTCCATATATGTACCTTGCCATGTCCAACCATGCCCTGGTCTCATACATGACCCGCTTTCAGCATTCATTTTTTGTAACAAATTCTTATCTTTAATTCTTTGGTTACTACCCCATAACCAAATTAACACTGACATTCTACTATGTCAATGTGTTCATTCAAAGCTAAAAAAAGATTTGAATTAACACAAACCTACAACCTTTACCACATATGGTGGTACATGCAATCAAATGTATAATCATGTGATTTAATAACATGGTTACATTTTGAAATTTTACCATAATTTCCTTTCAACAATTATACAAAAGAGTGATAAAACTCTTGCATTGGTGCCATTAAGGGTATACTACCTAAAAGTCTGATGGCGGTAGAAGCTTTCATGCTTCTTTATCAAACTTATAATAACTTTCAGCTCTCTGTTGCTTTCTTCGTTGTGCAACAACATTACCAACAAAACTTGCAAGCATTCTTTCCCTCGAGTACGTCCAAGCGAGCCAAAACATGCTAACGCTATAAATTTACAGCAACTTCTTTCTCCGCTGGCACTTTTCTTGTGGATCCGGAAACATTCCATTCTTCGAGTTCACAGATCTTCTTATGCTCTCCAGCAATCATTTGTGCATGATTATTCATGCTAAGTACCTTCAATGCGGGTTTTACCTCTGGCGGTCTGTACGACCTCCGATCAATGGATTCTTGACTCGAGTTGGAAGCGGATCTTCGGGTTCTACTAGAACCTCCAGCTATAAAACCACAAACCTTGCGAGAATTAGCGGTGGCACAAGTTTCTCCCCCATGGCCACCGGCTATGACCACACGCCTATCCAGAAGGCGTTTCGAGACTTCACGTATAGGGTGTTTAGATATGAGTCACCTCAACTCTCTCTATCCAATCAGAAACAAGAGTCTAGCGCGTGCTAGCTCTTCTTTTAACTTCCACCAGCATGACCTCTAGCTATGACACGGGACCCCAACTGGAATTAACCTGTGGGACTTTACCCTTTGCGAACTTCGCGGACTAGCTCTCCTCCTTTTTCATGAGGTCCGAACTCTTGAACCCCATTTGCCTTAGATCAAGGTCCACATCTTTCCAGATTCGACGATCCAAATCAATTCCTCACAAATCGACAATTCACGTTTCGAGATTTCCCGAGCCTTGGCGATCAAGTCGACCACGCTCCGTCGCACTCTCACGCTTTCATGGGATCGTTCAATTCCTTCTTAAATGGGTGGCTCTTTAGATTCAGGTGGAATCTCGCTCGATACGGAGCCAATCCGCAGGGTCCTCTCCGCCACCCTCGCGATGACGCAGTAGTGTGGATTTATGCCGGAATTATACCACTTGGCCAGCGGAGGTCCACCTATCACCCTCGCAGGTCTCTTCTTGGACCCTCAGCTCACATGATGGTTCTAAATCCTCTTGTTGAGCAGGCGGCTCCACTGATTCTGATGGAATGTTGGGGTCAATATTCGACCACGGGCCTTCCCTCCTTTCCCTGCATGACCACGGCGCTTCAGGTGGACGAATTTCCACGGAAAATTCTTATCGACCGGGGTTACGGTGTTTTCTGGCCAGGTAGAGATCGCCGACCCTTTTGAACTCCGGTCGCAGATTCTATAGATGGCGCTTTCTTTATGCGCTGGCCCTCCTGACTCAGCTTCGAGTCCACATGACCATTACCCCATGACTGTGGCCTCACCTCTTGTCGCGGCTCCTCCTATGAATTTCGGCACTTCGCGATGTCAAATTCCACCGTCCCTCGAATCGCGATTTTCCGATCCACGATGGCTCCTTCCGTGTTATCCCTGCGAGATATACCCTCACCAGCATGACCACTCCGACGTAGCAATAATCCTCCCTGTCGGGGTTTTGGGGTTTTGTGATGTGCGCCAATGCGCATGTATGTAGCGCGATCTTCTCCGATCCCGATAATGCTTTTACAGCTATGTATGCGCAACCCCCGATCCTCCGATCCCCGATGTGCTTTTACACTGGCTAGCCCTCCTGGCTCAGCCCCTGGTCCACATGACCGATATCATATGACCTCTACCTTACCCCGTCGGGGTTTCAGCGTTTGCAATATCAAAGAGCAGTTGCTTACGGGATCCACGATATCCCGATTCCCGACTTCCTCTGGGTCATGGACAACTGGCCTCCGCTACGCCTCTTTCATCCTGCCTTGTTGTGCTGACAGTTGTTCCCCACTCATCAGGGTTTCGCGGATCGCGAATTCAAAGTGCCTAAACATCATGTCCCCGGGATTCCCGATTTCCCGATGGGGCCAAATGCCGATGGCTCTCGATGCTTGCCACCTGTCCCACAGATGGACGACTCTGATTGTATCGAGATTTTCTCTACGGATTTCTCGACCTCTTGCACACAGAGTTCCCGACTCTTCCCGAATGACGGACACCTGTCCTCCACTCTGACATCACTATCGGGATATCGCGTATCACGATTCCCAGCGACGAGGTTTCTTTGTCTTCAAAAACCCCGATTTCCCGATCCCCGACTTCCTGGGATCTCCTGACATGCGTCACACACAATGGACGGTCCTGATCTGATTGGGAAATCGTGTTTCGCGATTCTGCTATGCACAAAACCTTTGCTCCCGGGATCTCCGATATCCCGATTCTCCGATGACTGACCTCCTGTCAGGCTCTCTTGGGTGGCGCTCGATTGCTGCCACACATCCCTCCAATGGACGATCCCGATTACGTCGGGATTTCGGGACTTCTGATGCCCTGGTTCCCTTGTCCTCAGGAACTCCAATTTCCCAATTGGCGATATGCCGACGGGCGCTTGATCTCCGCCATGTGTCTCTCTCCAACGGACGGTCCAGATCTTATCGCTATTTCGAGACCTGAGAGGTCCCGTTTCTTATGACCTTGAGAACTCCAATTCTCCGACGACCGATATCCTGATGGTTCCACCCCTGTCGGAATTCCTCCTCCTGTCTCTCGAGGAATTGACCTCCATGCAACTTCTCCAGATTCGAAGGTTTTCGGGTATTTGTCCCAATTCTAACGGCCCAGATCCTTTCTCCTTATGCGCTCCTCCTCTTGAGGCTAAACGTCACGCGCCTTCTCCTGATCCGATGGATGACTAGATTTCTATGTGAGATCCAACAACTGTCGGTCTCTTCCTGTTGTCCTGCTGCTCAAGCAACTTCTTGCTGAGTCTTTATGGGTATTCAGTAACCCAGTGGAGACCCTTCAATGGATTCTCCTTTCACAACAAAGAACTCAAAGAGTTCTCTCCTTTTTGGTGCCTATCTGCACGCTTCCTCGACGCCCTCCTGGCGGAATCCCTTCTCCACAGAACGTTCAGTAGTTCTGGGTTCCCTCTGTGCTCCCTCTGCACTTGCTCGATGCCCTCCTGGTAGAGCTTCTCAGAATCCTCAGTGATTCTGGTCTTCTCCGAACTCACCACATAGTTCTTCTTCTGTGCATTCCTTGCACGTGTGCTCAATGCCCACTTGGTAGAGCTTTACAGAATTCACAGCAGAATTCTACCTGCAACTGTGTTTCAGCTACACAGCCTTACCTCCTGAGGTGTTCAACAACCTCAAAGGTCTTTCCTCTTCCTGAGTTGTTGATTCTCAGTTCCTGTGCCTTAGCACGTCCTTTTCTAACTCCTCAGAGTTCAGAAGTGCACTCATGTACCGGTATTCAGAGTCTGCAACACTCTGTCATGCCCTCCAGACATGAAACCTCAAAGATCCTCAACCTGAGATCAAACACACTCCCTGCAATTTCATGATGACAACACACAAACTCCTGCAGAATGCATCCACATAACATACATTCACAGCATATACAAAGAACACCCACAGACTATGGGTATTGGTTATGTGTACAACCTGTATTTTTGTGTGATTGGTTATGTGTACAACCTGTGTTTTTGTGTGAAAGAGGTCAAGTCACAGGTCAAGTTGTATGACTGAATTATGTTACATACAATATTTGTATTTTCTTTTCTAGATAATTGACTAATACAATTATAAACCATGTACTTCTATAAGAAGTAAGAATAGTTTTATTGTCTAGATATGGTCAGAGGCAATTGTATCTTTAATTAATGTCGTATTAGTTTGAATGAATGGGTGAGAAAGATTAGAAGTAGAGCAAGATGTTGATAAAGACAAGACCATCCATTGATTAGACTATAAAATTATTATTATTATTATATGATNTGTTAGAATTAATGCTTATATTAGAGAATAGTTTAGATTTGTTATATTTAGTTAGTTGTGAGAGATCTTCTCCAACTATCACATCCTATTTATGCGTATGTGCTTGAGAGATTTCTTCATGAATTTGTTATTATGTTGAGATTAACTTCATGTATAAATATGTGTGTGATTGAATAATAAAAATAAAGAATTTTGTGTGCAATGATTATCTAATTGGTATGCTCACATATTTCCATAAGGTGTATCCCACTTTTTATTGATAAGTGGTCATGAAAATTTGATATTTTATATATTTTTAAAAATGAAACTCTTGACACTCAAATTTTTGTTGTCTAAGTAAAATATGTTATCTTTTTAATGATATTGTTTTCAAAAAAAATTCATGTCATTTCATGTTGTCTTTTAATTATATATTTTCCTTGCAAATTTCCAAAAAAAAATTAACTTTTATTTATAAAAATTATTTTAAATATGTAATTTAAAAAGATTAGAAGAGCATGTTATATACACAATGTAGTCTATTCCATGTATTTTCAATTTCTTTTTGAAATATTGTAATTTTTTTTAATATTTTCAACTAAATAACTAATATTTGAATTGTATTTTGTACATTTTTATCTTTGTACCTAATTGTTTTCTCATGTTTTCTTAAAATAATAATAAATAAATACGCTTTTGAATAGTTAATATTCTAGTATCACAAATAGTTCTTATTATTGATTGATTCTTAGTTCATATCTAGTATCCCAAATAGTTCTTATTATTTATTGATTCTTGGTGCCTTCACCATTAAGAAACAAATTGTGTTTTAGAACAAAATAAATTAAAAATATACTATGAGCCTTCTTTATGGAAAAGGATCCATTCACATTTTGACTAAAATAGAGATAGCATGTGGAAAACTCTAGAGAATTGGAGACACTTGTGACAATCATATTTTAAATAAATTTTAGCATATCTTTTTAGGATTTCTCTTATGGAAAATTCAGAAGGAATGCAATCGTAGAATTTTCAAAGAGAAGCATCGTAGCACTAAAGATACATGGCTCAACATTCAAGAAAACATTTGAGAATCTATCAACTCTTCTTCTTGGCTAGAGGATGCTAAAAACCTCATAGGAAATGAGAAACTTATCTTCCAATAGAGGTAGTTTGAGGAAGGCACTCTCTTCTGTTGGGCATAATCACAATGGGAAGGATCTCTCTCCGGAATCATGGGACATACCCCCCCAAGGGGTTCGTCAAGTTGAATTTTGATGGTGATACTAAGGGAAACCCGATGCTAGCTAAGGTAGGGAGGGATTTTTCGGATGATAAAGGCACCATCCTCTTCATATTTTTCACCCATTTAGGAAAAATCACAAACAATGTTGTAGAACACAATGATCTAGTAAGGGGCTTAAATATAGTAATTCAGTTGGGGTTCCAAAACACTGTTGTGGATAGGGGATCTAAAATATTCATCTAAGCTCTTTACAAAATCATGTGTGGTATTAGTGCAGATAAAGTTTCACAAAATTTAGTACCTCTCCAAAAGATTAAATTAAAAGTCTCCTCTCTTCTAGACTCCATCTCTACCATGACCCCCTGACACTTCAACACAAAATCTAATGGTTTTGCAAACTGGCTAGAAAATGAAGGGTTAAGGATGAACAATCAAGATTTGTTTTCTCCTTGGGGGTCCATGGAGGCTAATCAACTTCAAGTAGACTTCCCAAGGATAAATAAGAATGATAAAAAAATCCTAAATCGAGTGTCAAGAATAGGATAGAGGACCTCTCCCACATGGTTGAGAGAGGCCATGATGAACATCTTCGATGTTATGTGGACTATATTTCTCTAGTGCAAATCGTTTTACAGCTAGAATGGATAATTTCGATGGAAATTGTGTGAATGATGAGGGCGAAGTAACAACTGGGATTTCAATCATGGAATGAACTAGCAAGGGATTTATTATATATTGTGTTGGAGTTGGACAAGAAAAATAGGAAACACGGGTTATATCTCTAGCCTTCTTTAGATTTGGCGGAATTGAGCTCGATTTATGCATTTGGAGGTAAGTTTTGCATCCCCCAATTAGTAATTTTCTTCATGTTCTTATAATCTAGGCTTCATTTTGGCTTGTCAATTTTCTAAGGGTTGTCCTGGTGAATCTTTTGAAATTGTAGGGTGACATGGGTGGTTTTTGGGAGGAGAACACTACTATCTCTCTATCTTGAATATCTTCGCACCCAGGGTTGATCTTCGCACCCAGCTGAAGATCTTACAATCCCAGAAGGATCTACACTCAACGCTTCTCTCTCACACAATAATCCTCACTTGATCACAATAACAAAGATGACAACAACAACAACAACAAAAACCCATCCCAGGTCCTTTAGACCTCTAGTTATACATTACATTCACTCACCGAAAACCTTAGGCTGAAACCTAGGTGTCAAAACCCTAGATACAAAAACCCTAGGTGTCTAAAACCCTAGGTCAACTTGACCTGTGTTTTCAGGGCTTCGCCAGCCTATCTTTCCTTCCTTCTCGTGCGGTGCTCCAAAGCATCCAATGGTGTATTTTTCCTCTTGTTGAATTGTCCATGATCCGTCTTTCTTGTTGATCGGTCATCCTCGATCTCCTCATCCAATGAATTGCTTCCTTTTACTTCGCTCCGTCTTTTCTGCTCTTTTTCTAACTTCGACCCAATAACAGTCACCGTGTCTTCCGCGCATTTCACATTCTGTCTTTTTTGCCTTAACCTTCTCTTACTTCCATCACCAAGGGCCAACAGGCCCCCAACACTCACCTCTGACTAGTCTTGAGGCACTCCAGATCTGATCTTTTTGTTTTACTTCAACTTCAGACTGCGCAGTGCAACCTTTTCTTTCTTCTTTATGCCTCCTCTCCTTCCTTGTGAAGACTGTCTTTTCTGTGTCTAGTACCCAGTTTCAAATGCACCTGGTACCTAGACCCTTAGCCTCATGTTGTTACCGAGAGCTGTGAGGCAGCTAGTTGTCATAATACAACTTCAGTCAGCTCCCGTTCACCAAACCTTCCTTCCATTCTCCATTCAAAGTCTTCATTTGTGTATCTCCTCCTTCTGTAACAAAGGAAACCTCATATGGCCCAAGCCAATGCGTTCTGAACTTTCTTGGATGCTTCATGAATTTAGTGTCATATACCAATACCAAATCACCTTGCTTAAATGCCTTCTTCTTAATGTGTATATCATGGTAGGCCTTCTCTCTTTCTTTTTGTACTTGCTGATGAAATCCTGTAACAAATCTGTCTTCCTCCAGTTCGACCAACTATGCAATCCTCTCTCGAATAGCGCTAGTGTCGTCCATATCTGTAAAGGCAACAATTCTTAAGCTTGGTACCAAGTATTCCATGGGGACAACGGATTCAAGGCCATACACCAATTTAAAGGGGGTATGCATTGTTAGCTTCTTCCAAGTGGTTCTATAGGCCCATAATACTATTGGTACTCTTAAATCCCAGTCATCTATATTAGCACTGCAAATCTTCGTTAGAGTTGTCTCCAGGATTTTGTTGAATGCTTCAACTGTCCCATTTGCTTATGGATGGTAAGGTGTGCTCTTCTGATGATGAAATGTAAATTCCTCAGTCAAGGCTTCAATGGTTTTATTTATGAAATGTGTGCCTTGATCACTCATAAGGATCTTTGGGCATCCAAACCTGGTTATGATGTCATCGAATATGAAGCGTGCAGTTGTAGTTTCACTACAGTCCTTAACTGCTCTTGCTTTAGCCCATCTGGTCAAGTATTATGTCGTAGTAATGATGTACCTTGCTCCTGTGTGCTTCCCTGGTGGGTTTATAGGTCCTACAAAGTCAATGGACCATTTTTCAAATGCTTATAGGGTCAGATGTGGTGTTAATGACATTTCATCTCTTCTGGACGATTTCCCAACTCTTTGGCATACATCGCAGGCTCTCTAATAGTCTTTAGCATATCTGTGTAAGGTAGGCCACCAAAGGCCAGCTCTAAGAACCTTCTGCACAGTGGCTTTCATTGCGTAGTGTCCTCCTGCGATGCCTTCATGAGCTTCTGCGAGGATCAATGATCGCTCTGCCTCCATAACACACCTTCTCAATATCTCATCAGGTCCCATTTTGTATAGTTGTCTAGCTATAAGTGAAAAGTTTGTAGCACGCACTACTAGCTGTTTCTTCTGGGGAATTGTATACTCTCTAGGTGCCATTCCTATTGATAGGAACTGGACTATCTCTACGAAGTGGTCATCAATTTTTCTAATGTCCAATAACTGTGCGTCTGACAGTGCATCCTCCAAACTGGTCGGCTCTTCTCCATGTTCCAACCTTGACAAGTGGTCAGGACCTTTGTTCATTCTTCCTGGCTTAACTACGATCTCAAAGTCATATTCCTGAAATAGCAGAAGCCATCTGCATATTCTCCCCCCCAACACTGGCTTGTTGACTAGGTATTTCAGCACAGAGTGATCAGTAAA
>SNQJ01S0260928.1:12250-22354 GCA_010110895.2 Picea sitchensis
AGAAAATTCAAGGAAAAAATTCACAGGATCCATTGTCAAAAGTCACAAAGCACTAAGGAAGCATAATTCTAGTTACATCAAGAGCGCCTCGGGGTTGACCATGCCACAATCTCTCACCCGATAGTGGTATCCCTGTTAAATCTGCAACCAGACTGACCCATTTTTAATTACGGCGACCCTACGTAGGAGAACTGATTGTACTCGTGGCTATCGCCCCATTGCCATTGCTAAACTCATAAGAATAGAGGACATCAAGCTGCATTTTTTTTCCGCCTAACATTGGGGTTTGCAAACACTTTTGCAGCAAGGTCATATCATCTTTAAAGTCAGAATACAATTCGTGCCTAAAACTATTCAAGGTTAAACCATCGCTTGGAAACAAATCTCGCTGCAAATAGCCATCTCTATTGAAGGACGCAACCATCGGACAGATCAGTGAAACCAATAGCCGTGACCCTCCATAATAATCTAATTTATGACGGTTCATTAATTCGTGGGTTATAACGATTATTAGTGACGAGAATTTAAATCCAAAGGTTTTTGTTAAAAAGGGAGAGAATCACTCCTTACATTAAGGTGAATAATATGTTGGCGGGAACAATATAAGGCTTAATTTATAGTCACAAACCAACTAAAAGGAAAGTACTTTATATTTTATATTAAGAAGGAAAAAGTACCAAGGTCTTCAATCAAATTACTATATATATATATAAAGGTTGAATTTTTATAAAGTATAAAAAGGGGTTAACAAAAAAAATAAAAAATCTCATATATATATATATATTTTGAATTTTTTTTTTTTTTTTTAAAAAGGTCAATTTTGAAGAAAAAAAGAAGTTAATTACTTTTATTAAGATAAAAGGACAATTTGAAAATGAGAAAAATGGAGTTTTGTAGTAAAAAACAAGGAAGATTTCCCTCTACTTATAAAAAATATGTGGATCCCTTATTAAAAGTTAATGGGATTATTCAAGGAAAGAATATCAACATCGTTATTTGCCCGACCGCTAGGAAAAATCACATTAACCCTGGCCTGGAAAACCAATTAATGGTTTTCGATTCAAATATAATTGAAAATGACAGGTGTCTTTCCAATGAGAAATATGACATTAAGAACCTACAACTGTCTATGGGTGATTACAAATTCATAGCTCAATTCAATGTCATGTCAATCTATGGAGACAATGTTGATATAATTCTAGGGTCAACTTGGGTAGATACATCAGGTACTTTTATGTTCAACAGAAGAAGAAATTTTTTAATATTTTCTTATAATAAGAATAAATTCACATTACAGGACGCTACAACAAAGTCAATTTCAGAAGCTCCATCATCAGAAGACCTGAAGGACATATCAGAAGTGATCCTTCCAGATAACCAGAAGTCAATACAAAAGTTGCAAGATCGACAAGAAGAATGTGACAAAATAATCATTGAAAAAGACGAAGAGATTTCTCGCCTAAGAAATCATAATCAGAAACTACTTGCAAAAATCATGAAATACAAGAAGAAGAAGCGGTGTTTTCAAAAATTTGAACAAGAAAATCAAGGTCTCAAAGAGAAATTAACCAAAAAAGAGGAAGAAAGCTCCTGCCTAAGGAACCTTAATAAGAAGTTACTAGAACAAATTAAAATCTTAAAGGACGAAAGAAAAGGAGAATCTAGAATCAGAAAAAGACAATAGGTCAGAAAATAAGGAAGAACTCTTACGATTAAGACGACATAATCAAGACTTATTAACTCAGATTAAAAAGTTGAAGCGTGATAAGAAGACTTTACAAGAAAAGCTAGATTGCAAAACATCATTAGTCGATAAAGAGACAATGACTGAACCTATGGAACTAAAGAAGTCGTTAGATGTAAAAGTCTCAATTCTGGATAAAGGAATTAATATAGAACCAAGCAAACTTACAACTCAAAAGGACGAGAATCCAACTGATGTAAAGAGGTCTTCAAATGTCGAAGAAGAACCAATCCTGGACCATGAAGAAAATTCGATTCCAAAATTTAATCAACAAAAAGCTACAAGTATACGAAGTAAGGATCGAGTTGCAAGGATGCCTTATCGACATCCTAATCACAAAAATCGATACTTTAGCCACTCCTTGTATGAAGGGAAACAAATGACCAGTATGTCGAAGAATATTACTTCCACTACAAGTGATGCTCAAAATAGAAGTTATCATGGGAGTCAAAATACATCAAGTTTTTTCCAAGAACCCTATAAACTCCCAATGCAAAAGATCGAATTAGGATGGGTAGACTCCTTTACAATGCGACAATTTTTCTCAGCACTTAAAAGATCCTATTGTCTCAGGTCCTCAACGATTACTAACTCGATAATGAAGAATCATGCGACCATAATTACAAGCTAGCGCAAGAGATAAGTCTTACATAAAGTATGCTTTGAGGACAAAGAATTTTTAAGGGGAAGACAATGTTATGAACATAAATATACATATATCATAGATATTCATAACAGAATAATTAATAAATAATAATTATTAATAATGAAAGGTCATGTCTCAAAGGACATGAATATTGGTAAAGGGCACCCCTGCGTGGGTATATAAGCAGGCCCTCATTCTCAATTGTATCTCATCTCATTATATATTATCTTATCTTATCTAGTCATATATTATTTACAGTCCTACATGGATCACTTTGTTATATTCCAAGTATTTTGGATAATTCTTGTGTGAGCGAACTTTGTTCATCTCACTCTATTGTTGATAGCTTCCTGCTAGCAAAGGATAACGAGTGATCGATGTCTCTTGTTCCTGGTTGTGCTAACACAACTCCTAATGCAATAGAATATGCATCGACATGCACATGAAACTCCTTACTCCAATCAGGAAAAACCAGAATAGGCGCAGTAACCATTTTTTGTTTCAGTGTGTCGAAGCTCTGTTGGCATTCTTCTGTCCAGTGAAATTGAAAGTCTTTATTCAAAATATTCTCCATGGGTGTTGTAATCTGGGCATATCCTTTAATGAAATTCCTGTAATATCTTGTATGTCCCAGCGTAGTGCGCAGCTGTTTGACTGAAGTAGGAGGGGGTAGATCAACTATGATGGCAATTTTAGATGGATCTACCAACAATCCTTGCTTGCATGCAATATGACCTAAAAACACTCCAAATGGTGAAAATAAAATGCACTTCTTCAGGTTTAAGGAAATATGACACTGCCTACACTTTTCCAACATTAGCCTTAGACATTCAATATGATTTTTCAATAAACTAAAAACAATCCAATCATCAAAATTTGCTTCTAGAAATTTATGCAGAAACTCTTTGAATTCTTTGAATACCACCCTGGAAAATATGGTTGGGGCATTCTTCAATCCAAACGACATTACTGTATATTGGTAGGATCCCCATTCTGTGGCAAAGGTAGTCTTATGGCGATCTTCCTTGGCAATCTAGATCTGATGGTATCCTGAAAATCCATCAGTAAAAGAATATACTTCCTCACCTCCTACATTATCTAACACTTCATCAGTAAATGGCATAGGGAAGGGGTCATGCAAACATGCATCATTCAGCTTCCTAAGGTCTACGCAGATCCAAATCTCTCCTGTCTTCTTGTCTTGTACCACCATAGGGCTAATCCACTCTGACTCTTCAACAAGTTCTATAATATCTGCTTCTAGCATTCTCTCGAGCTCAATCTTCACTTTCTCCTTACATTTAGGGTTCAATCTGTAGGGTCTCTGCTTGACTAGTCTTGCATCTGGTTTCAAAGGGATCCTCGTTTCTCCCATAGGCCCTTTAATGCCCTTCATATCAGTGAACTTGGTTGGAAAAAAGTCCTGATATTCATGCAGTAACTCGATGATCTTGTCAATAGTGGCATCATCCCAGTAATCTCCAACATTTGCAAGCTTCGGTGTATGCTCTATTCCAATATTGACTTTCTTGATCTTGATCGATTATCCAATAAATGGTGGCTCAACTCCTGGTCCTTCCACATCTATCTGGCCTTATGTTTCTACGATCTTCACCTTCCTAGGATCATCGTCTTCATCAGCGTTGATGTTGTAACAAACTTGCAGTTTCTGAAGAGGCACAGTCCATTCATCCTCTTCTTGCTCCAAAGGGAGGCTAGGTGCCTCCTCAAATACTTTTTTTCTTATAGTCTATAATTCTTGATCTACCGTAGGATATTGGCTTTCGAATAAAAAGGTGGTGACAAAGTTTCGAGTCATACCTTCCCACTCTGCCGTGATGAGGCACATCTCTACTTGAAGGTACCCGCTGATAGGGATAGTGTCTACCGTGTTTATGAATTTGTGCACCCACTGCTCTTGAGGAATGGATCTCCAGGATTCCTCGCAACTTCACACATGGTCCTTTGGGCAACTTTGACCTGTGTGCCTAACTTCGCAGCCTTCGACTTGTGCTGAGAACCGTGCGGTCATGAGGGTACGACATTGTACCCATTTTGTAATGTTATTTTTATGCATCCCCCACTATCTTGATGGTGTGGCTTTCAAGGCCTCATCCATTGCCAACAAGCATTGTTGCGTTGGTACACTTTCTTCAAAGTCTGATAAGAAGGTTTCTAACGGATTCAGACCATCAAAGGTGGGTAAGTTACTTACTATTGTGTCAATCCAGCATACTTCACTGGTTAATCTAGCACATCTCCTTGTAGATACTTCATACATTTTGTTCTGCCAGTTCTCCAGTGATTCTTCTGAGTCTGATGAACATGCATTGTCACTTCGCCAGCTTAGATTTCCATCTGCCATAGGATTAATGTAATCTTGTTGTCTAGCTATTAATTTGTATATGTTTTCCAGTTCGTATGTGCGGTTTTCTTCTCTGATGGGCTCAGTGTATCGCAGAACCTCATCAGGATATAATGGTGCGATGAACCTAAGGCCATCTCCTTCAAACGTCATTCATCTTTTCTTTAAATCGACCAAAGTGGAGTTATTGAAAGCCCAATCAATTCCTAACAGCGCAGGATAAGGACATATATCATCAACTATCTCAATGAACTCAAAGTCTGCAAATGTCCTTACTCCGTCGATGTCCATAGGGACATGTTCCAATATTCCAAAGGGTCTTATTGCCTGTTGATTAGACATCCTAATCTTGATAAGGGAATAGATCAACTTAGGTTTTCCCATCAGTGCCCAGGTTTTCTTCGTCATGACATTGACCTCCGACCCTAAGTCGAGGACCACATAGTCTATATCATATTCTCTAATATGAGCATTCAAGTGTAGTTCCTTATTTGTCCTTCTCTTCTTGGATATTTTATGTACTTCTTTATTCAGTAAAGTATCTACCCTTCCTATCTCATACTGTCTGACCAAATTTTGCAGTTCTTGTATAGCTTTCTCATCTTTAATCAGCTCTATAAATGTATACAAGAAGTTGACAAGTTTACTTGCCTATTTTGCATCTCCGGGCGAAGTAGACTGATCAAATGCTAGAGGCATTCCACATTCTCTAACTTCTGGTCGTGTCTTTGATGAAGAACCTTGGTCTCCCCTAAATTCTCTTCTTACCTCCTCGAACATTTGTTTTTCTTTCTTTGCATCAAAATTTTGTGTCTTCTCTGCAGCTTTCCCGATTCCTAATTCTTTTGTAGTCTTTCCTTGGGTCATTTTGTCGTCTCCTGTAAAAGTGCCTCCTCGATTGATTATAACAATGACTCTGGGATATTCTCCGCGAGGTGCGATTTTGATCAATTCTATCTGTGGGTTTTGCTGAGGTCCCTATTTCTCTTGAAGTTTAGCCAGCAATGCTTGACATTCCTTGATGACATGCTCGAAAGAGTTGCAATAGCTGCAAGTGGTACAAGGGTTCTGATAGTCCCTTGCCAAGTGTTCAAGATGTGCGCAGTTATAATAGATTATCTGTCCTCAACCTCGACCCATACCTCCTCCTCTTCCACTTCCTCGGAATCCACCACGAGGGTTGAATTTTCCTCTCCCAGGGGAGTTATACTACGTAGTGTTTCCTTCTTGCTGTATTTCGCCTTGAATATTGTATATATCCTTTGAACTTTCATGCATGAGATCCTAAGCCCTACAATCCCTATCATCATGTCCCATGGACTTACAGAACGTGCAATACAAATTTGTGGGTGTCTGAACATATTTTTTCATGTAGTAGCACTCACCAGGGCAATGTATGTTTCTGCATACCTCGCACCAGGGTAGGGAAACTTGTTTCAAGGGGCTCGGATCTCCAGAGGAAAAGTATTCATGGAATAGGGGACATTGTTCCTTGTCATGGCCTTCTGACCTGCATGTGACACAACAGATGTCTTCTCTTTTATCTTTTCCCTTGTCTTTCTTCATATCTTCGATCTGCAGAGACAAACTAGTTAGTTGACTCAATATTTGATTCATACCTGAGTTGGATTCTCCCGTAGGGGTTGATTCTAGATTCATGGCGATCTCCAGTGCCTTAGCCTGCGAAGAAATCGTTTGTTGCATCAGAGGAACTCTGATGTGTGGTAAGAGGGTAACAATGAACCATTCCTTGTTCTTCTCATCTTGGATTTGAAAACTCAGATGGCCTGCCAAGGTCTTGAATCTCTGATCAAACTCCCATACCAGATCAGCTATTCTCTGCTCGATTTCCTTCAGTTCTGTAATGCATTGCGATTCTGACTTAAGTTTCTTGAATTCAGCAATTAGCAAAGTCTTAATGGCATTCAGTGGTTTAGGCGTAGATCCTTGGAAAAATTTCATATACCAGCTCAGTGCGCGATCTCTTAGGGTAGTACTGAACTAATCTCGTTTGACAGCTTCATCACTGATATTCTTAATGCTCCACACAACTTCACAGAGAAACTAGTGCTATTCAGGGTCTTCAGATCCATCTCCTCTAAAGGTGGGAAACCTCATCTCGTCTGCCATAGATCTCCCTAGGTTTCTAGACTGAGTATGTGGCGGACCACTAGTGACAGTTCTTTGAGCGCTCTGGTGATTCTGATTACTCTAATTGCTTAATGTTGCTGAAACAACAATAGGATTAATAGTACTTACTTCGACAGTTGGTGCAATTCCGGAAGCTTTTGGTTCTCCTTGGCGAGGCTCTGCAAATTTCCCTTCCTCTGAATGCTCCTCGTCTGTCAGATCTTTCTCTTCTCCACTGTAGAAACCCTCATCCTCGTAGTTTTTCTTAAACAGGTTCACGAGAGGAACTTTTCTAAACACTCTCCCACTGCGCGTATGTCTAGCCTCTGTGTCGGTATCGCTATCTGAATTCTTGAACATTATCCTTTTCGGATCCGTCTAGCTATAGTATCTTCAAGATGTTCTTCTCATGCAATAACATCTTGATCCTTAGCTTCAGAAAATGTAAAAATTTTCCTCTGGGTCCCTTAAAGAAATATCTCTCGGATTGGCTATATGACTCTACTCTGTCAATAACAAACTCGGTGATATACCCTCCAATGGTACTATCAAACCAATTATCTACTACTCTTGACACAATGTTATCAACTCTCTTGACCTTCTTGATCAGCGCCGACGTCCAAACCACAGGTGGCCTAGATCTGATCTCAAATTGGGTATCTGCTAACCTATCTAGCCACTCATATAGCTCTTGATGGATTCCTCCAAAGAAAATTTCGTGTATATCAGTAAATATATATCTCTCCAACCAATCCTCTGTACTAAGATTAGGGTTCTTGTTCTGGGCTTCAGAAAAGTCCTTTTCTTGGTCTTCTATCCACTTCTGAATCTCTATCTTCGATGGAAACCACCTTGATATTCCCTCAAGAAGATTTTGGTCCTGGCAATGGAACCATTTGTTGGCACAGGGGTAGACCCGGGGTTCATCTCCAAGAGCACACAAATAAGCCCTAACTACTGGCCCTTTTGGAAACATCTGCGAAGTAGATGCGGTCTCACCCGAAGCAACTATTGGGGGGTTGCAGGACAAAGATGTCTACAACCAAGGGGATATCAAGTGGATCCAATAGAAACTCAATACAACATTCATATATCAAGTACCAATTCAGATCTACTCCGCAGAACTATCTATCAGATCTAACACAATAATGCAATAATGTTCGACCAAATGACAAAGAACAGAGCAACAATCACACACAACACACACAACACAAAATATACGTGGTTCACCCTCTCTCTAGGGCTACGTCCATAGAACTGTGCTTTATAATATATTAAGATGAAGCATACAGTTCTCGTCTACACTCTTAGCTAGCAGATCTTCTTTCTTCTTCTCTCTATCTCTCCCCTTCCCACGCACCCAGCTACAGGGTTGATCTTCACACCCAGTTGAAGATCTTACAATCCCATAAGGCTCTACACTCAACACTTCTCTCTCACACAATAATCCTCACTTGATCACACAATAACAAAGATGACAACAACAACAAAAACAACAACAACCCATCCCAGGTCCTTTAGAACTTTATTTATACATTACAATTACTCACCGATAGCCTTAGGCTGAAACGTAGGTGTCAAAACCCTAGATACCAAAACCCTAGGCGTCTAAAACCCTAGGTCAACTTGATCCGTGTTTTCTGGGCTTCGCCAACCTGTCTTTCCTTCCTTCTCGCGCGGTGCTCCAAAGCATCCAACGGTGGATTTTTCCTCTTACTGAGTTGTCCATGATCCTTCTTTTTTGCGATCTGTCATCCTCGATCTCCTCGTCCAACGGCTTGCTTCCTTTTACTTCGCTCCATATTTTCTTCTCTTTTGCTCACTCTAACCCAGTAACAATCATTGTGTCTTCCTTGCAATTCAAATTTTGTCTTTTCTTCCTTAACCTTCACTTACTTCCATCACCAAGGGCCAACAAGCTCGGTCTCTTTCTAGATTTTGGATCCTCCTACGTTGTTGGCCCTTCCTTGCCACATGCTCTTGGTGTGTTTTTTTTCTCTATTTCTATTATGGGTGGTGTTCCTCCATCACATCTCTATCTTGAGTGGTTGATCATTAGTTTCTGGTCTTACTTTGTCTTCAATCATTAAACCTACTGACCTTATATACACTAGGAGGAATACCTACAAAGGTACTCCCATGAATTCTAAAGCCTCCCCTCCCTTCAAGATTCCCAAGCACCTAATTATGGCCTAACTAGATGTGATGAGGGTTTCCTTAGACCTGTATATTCAATTATTTTTAGGATGCCAAAAGGGATATTAATGACATGGAGAATAAAGCCAAATGGTAGAGACAACAACTCACAAAGGAGAAACTGCAGGTAGATTTTAAAGGTTGTATTCCTAATTCTAGTTATTCTCACAATTGGAACACAAATACTTTTGAACTAACATAATTATATTGGATGAGAAAAGCATTTATTGTGCAAGTTTTTTAGGAGAAGGGTA
The DNA here is from genome assembly GCA_010110895.2 of Picea sitchensis. NCBI lineage: Eukaryota > Viridiplantae > Streptophyta > Pinopsida > Pinales > Pinaceae > Picea > Picea sitchensis. The sequence continues at coordinate 21,586 of SNQJ01S0260928.1, forward strand.
GCTAAAAAAAGGCCATACTAGATAGGCTACATGTCATGGATAAAAAAATTGATGATCTTTGGCCAGAAATATTTAATATTGAAGTTTATGTCAACACTTCTATAGAATTTCAAGGCATTCCTAGGGAGACCATAGACCTATCCCTGGTACATGAGGGCACCCCATCCAATCCTATACTGGTGGATGAAGAGACAATGGAGAATAACTACAAGGGAAAATATTTGAAGAATGAGGATGGGCCTTGAACATAATTTCTCATTGTTATCTTGGTTTCCACAAAGGGGGAGCCTTAGCTATCCACTACATTACCATTTTCGTGCTCATTTTTTTTGTTGAGAGTAGGATAGAAAGTCGGTTATGTCAATTTACAGTTAGTACTAAAGACACAATATATTTTAACATGATGGAAACAATGATATACTATCACCCATGTGTTCTTGGTTTCCCAGGTGGAAAGTGCAAGATACCTGATATATAAAATATGCAGAACAGAAACGAAATGCTAGAAATGACATAATAACAGTAAAATATCCAGCATAATCTTCACAATACACATAAATGATATACGAAATAGCAACATAAATATCACTTTGAATCAGATAGCAATGTTCACAGGCCTCTTCGAGGGGGAAACCTCCAATTGAGCAGCGCTCTGTTACAATAATATCCAAGCTAGGGTTCTCATACCCTCGACTCCTATTTATACTAAAAATAAGCATCTAGAGGAAGATCCTTCTAGAAGCGGAAGCTTCTATTAGGTCTTCTTACA
>SNQJ01S0260929.1:0-12240 GCA_010110895.2 Picea sitchensis
TTATCCAGATTGACTTGGGGACGTCTCCCTTGGACTTGCCCTCCTAAATAGAAAGAGCCCCCCATCGAGGTGACAGTGGGTGGGGAAGCTCCTGTTACGCCGGTTTCAAGCCCTAACTCAAGCTTTCAAACCTTTCCTACAAATCGTGCGATAACAGGCACAAAATAGGAAAGCTTTCCTCCACCTTGTTCCATTGTAAGTAGTTTTTTTAATTTTGTTTTCCCTTTCAAAGCATTTAAATTCTATTTGTTGCCTACACCTTGGAGTGAGCTTGGCTTAGCCAACCCACAAAATCATATGGCTAGTTTAGTGTTTTACTTCTAATATGCTTAAAGGCTTAAATATTATCTAGAAGTAGAAATAACATACACTAATGCTAGTTTAGGCCCATGGAGGCATAGTGATCTTTCTTATGCTTTATCATTTTTCATTTGCAAGCTTTATCTTTTCAAGTACTTGTTTCTAGTTCACAATCTTTCACAAGCACTTATCTTATTGCAAATATCATGGGCATGTTATGAATGGTTTAAGGCAACTTAATTTTTCATTTCTTGCAAGTGTTGTTTAAGCTCTTTTCATGCTATTTCAAGTTACATCTCATGTTTAAGCACTCTCAATTCCTTGCAAGTTTACAATTTCATTTTTGGTTCAAGCACCTAACTCTTGGCAAGCAACATCTTTCCCAACACTCACTAACTTAATCAACCTTAGTTTCATAGGCTTAAAATTCATTAGACTTAATAGGGCATGTTAGCAATAATTCTAGTCATGGGTTCGAGAAGCATTCGGGTCCGCTAGTCGCACAAAGTGCTCGAGCGCAGCTCGGGAGAATTCTTGTTTTTCCAAGAAGCAGATCAAGCGAGCGGGCGAAGATTTGCTATTAGCAACCGAGATCCGTCCACGAAGCAAATCAACGGTTATCGGGATCTCGGAGTTGCCAATTTACTCGATGTTTAGCAGTAGAGAAGTCTTTTCTGTTTGGAGGCTGAATATAGGTCATTCGATCCAGGGGCACGTGTCGCAAGGGCTGGCCATCTCGGCGTTTCGCCCGTCGTGACCTCAACACGCAAAGGGAAGCTCCGTTATTTCGCGAGACGCGAAGTGCCGAGAGCATCCGGGAACTTGAGCCCACAGAAGTACCGAGAGGATCAGAGCCGTTCTTCAGCAGGGACACGTGGTGAGAGATCCCGCAGAGTCGGGGATCGGGGAATTGAGAGTCCCGCGCACATGGCAACAACAATCGCGATATGCCGATACGCGATTTCCCGACAGGGCCGAGGACTATAGTGGAGTACAAGTGGCATCGGCATATCGTGAACTCGGAGGTCGCATGCTCGTTGACTTCGCAAACCGCGAAATCCCAAGGGAGAATATGATCGAGGGCATAGGTGGCGGTCACTTGGACCTGGGCCAGCTCGGAAGCAATCGGAGGATCGCGAGTCTCGAGGAGTTGTGTATTGAGACGTCGAAAGCGCCGAAGCCCCGTCAAAGGTTTGGCTCCGGTCATATAGTGGGATCACAGAATAGCCAGGAGGGCTAACCCATAGGGGAGGAACTCATCGCACATTGGGATATCGGGGTTTCCGGAGGCAAAGAGTTCGTGCCTCCCAAACTCGCGAATCCCGAATCCCCGAAAATCCGAAGCCTCATCACATGCCTCCTTGCCGCCACGTCCTATCCCCTTGTCACGCAAACTCATAATTTCTTCCTGGTCCCTGTGTCTCCTCCACCTAGCTCGTACACCCCAAAATTCATGAGTTCTGCCACGAGCATTTTCCCTATCGCTTTCCCTCGGTCATCCATTCACGTGGCCTCTCCTCATCCCATAGCTGCATCGAGTGTGTTTAACTTCCCCTGCCCGGTTACCGTCTGTTCTCCTCCTCATATTAAGATCTCCAGTCATCCCGAGCACCTCCATGTCCTGAAGGAGCAGAATCAACCTGGGCTTTTTCCGATCCCAATGAAGTAGTTATTACAGCAGTTGATGGTGGTTGGACATCGTTTCCACCATAAATGGAAAGCCAAGGAATGAATGCAAGCTTGTCAATTCAGTCACAGGTCCTTTGGAACGCGATTGCGTCTGACTGAAGTTCACGAACGTCCAGAGACTGCATGCGCAGTAAATGTGAAGACGTAATGTCTTCAATGCGATGTCTCGATTTAGCTTCCAGGGTTTTTGTTCCAAGTATATGTAGGCATTTCTGCCATTTTTTAAGGTATCGATGGTTGAGCAGAGCTCCCGGTTGTAAAGTTTTAATGAAGCATTGTTGTTCTGGATATATATGAACTTTGGAGACTTATTGCCTTATGAATGCCAGTTTCTTTCGTGTCTTTGTTTACATTGTGTTAGAGCAGCTCGGAATTGGAGGATCCAGTCGAGTTGTAGCTATTATAGGATGATGTTGTAATGGATCACTGTAATAGTTACGGAGTCTTTAATCAGTCCCTGTGATTTCCTTAACGCTGAATGACTTGGAATTGGAGGATCCAGTCAAGTCCCCTTTCAGTTTCTTGAAGCCCTGAACCAGGAGGATCCTGTTTTCAGATTTTTTCCTCTACAAACCGCTGCAAGCCTGATGCCTAGAGCTGTTTGTTCACTTTCTTCTAAGTCTTCTACCTGTTCATCTTTAAATCAACCCACTGGCTGAAGTTAGGATTCCAGACCTCCTCTGTTCTTGCGTACCAGACTCAGTCCTTGATTTAGAGTGATACCTCCTAGAGCCATTATCTCCATTTGATCACCCTTTATAAACAAATCGTGACATAAACTGATGGGCGTTGGGCTCTGCTCCTGCAAGCAATCCAGGAGTGACTTCTGACGCTAACAGGGCACCCATTACTGACCCAACTTTGCCACTTAAACGGGGATTGAAAGGAAGCAACGGAAGGTGATAGGTCAGGGACGATCTCATGGCGCTCAACATCCTTTCCGGGAGTACTTCTTTCCTTGGGTTGACCTGTGGAGCTAGGGTGGGGCCTTGTTTGCCTCACTTCTTGAGCACCCAGCAACTACTTGGTACAAGCGGGGGGAGTCTTGGGGTTGACACTTAGTTAGGATTCATTCATTAACTTAATAATTTAAACAATCCTTAATCCACTTTAACCATTGGGGCTTTTCACTTTGGCATTTATATCATCTTATGGTTCACATTTAAATCTTGCAAGCTCTCAATTCTCATTTTCATTTCCATGCAAGTTTATTTGTATTGTGGATAATTTACTAAGTGGTTATAGTTGCGCCCTTGGAGGCTTCTTTTCAATCATTTCATTGTCAGTTAAGTTGTGTGTTGATATTTTGGTTTGGCCCTCCTTGAAGTTGCACATCCTTTGGAGACATTTCATTTCTTGGGTTTTGTGTAATTTGTGTTGCCATTGAAAGCAGTCACAATAGAGTTGTGCATCCTTTGGAGACACTCTATGGTTGAGCATGCTAGGCTTGATGTATTGGTAATTGCTTTCCATTTGAGACATCTTCATTTCCTGCACAATCAAGTAGTTGGGTTAGTGTTTGCATCTTTGTCTATAATTGTATCATCTTTTGTATCTTATGTTTAGTATATCAGATATTCTTTGTTGTAGATTTGTATCTAATCTTGTTGTGAAGTAGTTTCTTATTTGTAATCTTGTGTAATCATTGTAAAATCTATCTCCCTAAAACTCTAGTTGACCCCTTGCCCAATCTTAGGCACTAGTTCTAGTTGTCCTAGGAAAGGGTTTGCTTTTCAATTTAATTATTGCACATTGCATTGCTGCCTTTGCATATAGGCTAGATATTTCCCCCTAACCTTTTAACTAATTGAAAACAACTCCTAGAATTAATCTCTAATCTCACATAGTAACTAGGGTCTACCCTCCTTGGCTTCCCTAGGAGTAAGCCTAGACGGAAGAGGTTCAAGTCAATGTGACAGCGTGGGCTTTGAACCTAGGAATTGTGCCTCCAAGGACACACTAAGTGAGCAGGTCTTAGCTCACGTTTGCAAGTGTATATAAGCACGGAAACACCTCCTTCAAAGGCTTATTTGTCATACTTTCTATGCCCAGATCTGCCTAGCATGAATTTTCAATGCACTAACAACACTCGGACCCTTGATCTTTCCAGATCAGAAACTTAACTCTTGTGTGGCAACAAAAAGAAATTTCCACATCATACGTCTACAAATTTGAAATATGCTCGAACACCCAACGATTAATTTGCTGCCAACAAAATGTTGTTGAAATCTGCCACAAAAATGCTGTTGCAATCTGCCACAGAAACACTGCTGTAAATATTCAAAAATTGTTGTAATCTTTATGTTGTAAACATCAATGCTGCTGTAATTTTAATGCTGTTGTAATCCCACGAAATCGCTGTTGTAAATCCCACAAAATGTTGTAAAACTCGCTAAAAATGTTGCTGTAAAACTCATGAAAATGGTGTTGCTATCGAGTTGTATTTTTCTGTCTCCTGTGAAATATTTTAGGTCAGCAACATCAGCATTAAATTTCCATGGTACCTGTACGTCTTTGGTTCCTTTGATTCCCGTGGTTTCCTAGATATGTCTTACACTCGTCACATTTCTCCCAGATTCCTTTGGTTCCTTTGATTCCCATGGTTTCCTGGGGACACAACAAACTTTGGATTTCAATGACAATTGTCAGGCTCATACAGGAGCTGTGGAATTTGCAGCAAGGATCTCATACATAGCAAGAGTTGCAGAATATTCAATAAATGTTGTGTAGACACACTAATGCACACATTAAGGGGAGTATATATTTGTTAGATATTGATTGTAAGGGGAACTTGATTAATTTAGTCTGTTTGCTAAGAGGAGTGCCAATAGCTATCAAAACACAGTATTTATATCATAAATCAGTAAGTCTCTATATGTCAGGATGCATGTGGGTTCAGTGCCAAGTTGAGAGAAACAGGGGTTACATGAAATGTTAAAGGAAATGAAGACTCCTGGAATAGGGAAAGTCAAGAGTCAAGTTTAAGAGATAGTAAATACATGATATGTCCATTGCAGAGATTGAGACAGAAAGGGGTCTATCTTGTGTAATGTACCAGAAAAGAATCTTCATAGATTACTTTCTCTCTCCATATAATTCTACATGGTTTTGTAGCATTAATTGAATAACTGTAACATAGAAGAAGCATTAATTTAATGTTCGTAACATAGAAGAATATTGATCATGCTATGGTCATTGAGTTTAAGACCCCTTGAACTTACAGATGAGGTTGTACATGCTATGATTAATGCAATACCTGCATGGCATGAGGATCAGGCATAGAGTTAACATCCTTTGTAAGACCGCTTTGTGCTCGAGGATGAGACTAGCCTCTTTGTGCTCGAGGATGATACTAGATTTGTTTGACATATGCATTATTTTTCATGTATTATGAAATATACCCAACATGTCTTGATTACATGATTGCTTCTAGGGATTTAGGGATCACTAGTACCATGTCACAAGATGGTATAGGATTGTTTAGGTGTTTCCTAAGGAACTCCTTAATGGACATTTCCAAATTGTCTAAAGAAAGTATCAAGTGTGGCTATAGTATTAGATTCTTGATTCTTGTGTGGCCAAATATTTTCCCTAGGCACACCATGGTATTAAGGTAGAATTACTCCAAGTATGACTGATATGGTATGGAATCAAGATAAGGAGAACTGGAATATTTTAATGATAGAATTGTTAATGATTAGCATTGTTAGTGTTTAGTCATTAAGTAGTTAAATATAATATATATTAAAATAAAAAAGGAGACTGTTAAACATAACATCCCTATTTTGTGTGCCTATATAAAGAAGGCCATTCTATGTAGAAGATATCATATTTGAGTACTGTCAAACGTAACATCCCTATTTTTTGCTTCTATATAAAGAAAATCATTCTATGTAGAAGATATCATATTTGACAATGGAATAATAACTTTTCTTATTGTTCAGCTTCTATGTTAATTGAATGGAACAACATAGAAGCTGAACAATAAGAAAATTTATTATTCCAGTACTCAAATATGATATCTTCTACATAGAATGGCCTTCTTTATATAGGCACACAAAATAGGGATGTTACGTTTAACAGTCTCCTTTTTTATTTTAATATACATTATAGTTAACTACATAATGACTAATCAATAACATCACTCTCTAAGATTTTCTACTTCTCCTTATCTTGGTTTACCATTTCCTCCCAGTTTAGATGGAAAATGTCCCTACTTTCCTCCTACTTTATGAAGGACACTAGATAATGTGAAATTTGTATGTACACTATCATTTCCACAGTCATTACCATTTTTCTAGAAGCACTTCAGGAACTAAGAGAGGGATCTTTGCAATAATTTTGTCACCATCATACCTTACATCTTCTTTATGAGGAACTTTCATATTAATGGCTCCAGCCGGTTTGGGTCAGTTTCCTCCAGTGAATCCAAGATTAACATACGTGGTGTTCTTGCTTCAGAACTGAGATCCTCTTCGAAATTATAGAGAACCAAAATATTCCAATGACCCTACTGAACAATTGGAATGAAAATGTATTGATTGCGGAAAATACGTTTTTCTCTTGTCCATTTCAAGATATTGAAGGATAGTGCCTCTTCCAAGTATATCGAAACCACAAACAATCCAGGTAAGTACATGATTTTTGTTTGTACTTGGGAAGTTTCTTCCATATATGCTCCATGTATCTATCAATGATACGTGTATTGCGGTAGTTTTCTAACTTGGCAATTGCATTTCGACACAGTAATTGTATTGATTTCTTCCATGGTCCTTTCTTAGGAGACCACCTATTACAAGTTTCTTCCTATTCATCAAGCTTTGTAATCACAACTACAAGTTGCGTGTCCTCACAGCTAACATCAGGAATTTTCTTTGACCCAATTACACTACAAGGAATTGAGGATTGCAATACAAATTTTCCATCTTTCCATACAAAACTAGCTATTTTACAATCATTGGCCAAACTTCCTTCATCCAAATCCAACACAACAGAAAGTTCATCTGTACAGTTATTCTTGGATTCAAAATCATCGATCCAAACAGAGACCTTTTCTCTCCCTTGATTCTTCATAGGCAGTGGTTGCCCTTTATTTTTATCTATAGTTCCATTACAAGTGGGGATTTGAACAATGCCGTGCCCAGGGTCCAAGGAATCTTCTTCCAATGACAAATTAACTTCTGAAGCGATAGTCTTGCATGGAGTAACATAGAATGAAGAAAAAGAACTAAAACCTTCATTTCCGGAGAGAGGTGCTAGTGTAGATGTGGCTGAGGAATGCAAGGCAGATGGAGGCGCTCTTTTGGAATTGCTAATCTGTAGATCTGCTATCTCTTTGGCTAGCCCACTGATAACTTGATTTTTCTGTTGGATAACTTGAATCTACTGCTGGAAAAACCTTAATTGTTGCTAAAAAAAAACTGAATCTACAGATCTGTGAGAGAATGTCTTCATTTTGCTATTTTTTGTGAGGCACCATGTGTGACACTCCGCAAAAAAAAATGTTGTGGCATATAGAGGGGGCGGATCCCTGTAATGGCTACAGAAGCTTAAAGAAGAAGGGAATAGATCTCTTGTGGAAGCTGGCTTTGACACCAATTGATATAAAATGTAATAGTGTAGAAGCTGAACAATAAGAAAAGTCATTATTCCATTGTCAAATATGATATCTTCAACATAGAATGGCCTTTTTTATCAATGTTTTAAAACTTGGACTTGGACTCAAAATTGGTCGAGGGTCACCTCGAACTCAGATTGACTCAAAGAAACCTGATTTCAATGACTCGGTTTACTAAAAAAATACATAAAATATTTAAATTTTAATGAATAAATTATATTTTAAAGATTCCAAACCATGATTCCAACAAATTATTTAAACTTTGAAAGAAACCATTATGAATAAATGAGCAAGAACATTTAAAAGACAAACAATGTTCCACCATCACCTCATCATTAGTATCACCATTTGCCTCTTGTCTAGCCTTTGCCTCTACCTCAATCCTCTAGGGACATCCGTCAACACCTCCCAATTTTGATGAAACTACCTAATCGAAGCCTTATAATCAATACGACCAACATTGAGGTACATAAAGGGCTTGGTGCTCTTGATTAAATGCCAATCCCATGCCCTCAATGCTCATACATGATAGAATCCAATGAAAATGTTGCAATCCTACCAATCCTGAAATCCTGAAAACTATTAAGTTTGTTGAATTTTGAATGGGATATGAAATTCTACTTTCTCCATATGAAGTCCGATGAGGTTGGAACCACTCTCAAATATCCTGAAATGTCAACTTAAAAAGGAAAGATAAAGGAAATGTCAACTTTTACTTTAAGAATTTAACATTACCATTAATTGCCAGTGTTTTTAGTAAAACCCTTTTAAAGAAAAAATGAATTTTGCATGTTGGTGGCGTCTAGTACTTACTCGGTTGAGTAGGTATGGACTCGGCCGAGTAAGGCCAATTTGGTACCTTTTATCCCCAACTCCTAGGGATAACTAAGGAGATGATGTCTCAAGGCCCTCAGGTTGTAGACATGGAGTATCGAGAGACAACTTGACCAACAATGTCTGCTTGCACAGACAGAGACCCACCTCACCACCATGGTTCCAAGTTCATCATGAGGGTATCCACCACATCAGTTGGCTTTCGGAAGACATTGGGTCTTGCTCCATGAGGTACAAGCCAAGTATTATGGTGAGTGTCATTTCAATATTTGAGGCATTTGAGTTTGTGCATTTTAAACTACTTTTGATTATGTAACGTCTGCTTGGACATTATGCTCTTTTCCCTGTTTCACTTTGGTGGTTGACATTGCACCCTAGTAAGTGGGGCACCCTTGTGGATAGGTTTTCTACTAGGAGGTCCTCTTGACGAGTCATCGTGTTGTTCCCGACCATACTTGTCACTTTCCACACTTCATCCCCTCATCTCCTTACCTTTTGGGATTTTCGGGTGTGCTGACCCAAGAAGGGATTGTTCCTCATTTCATGGCAGGAAGGGGCTGAAGGCCCAGAGGCTTGTAGCTGGAAAAAGATAAAATCCATTCATGAACCTTCTAGACGCTTGCCCAACAATCCTGAGGACAATGAAATGTCTCTCATAAGAAACTGATGGGACCCGTAAAAAATAACTAATGCAAAATGCCAACCAAGGTGGAGCATGTGTGAGCACTATTTTTCATGCTTAGGTAGAAGCCCCACACACGACTTCAACTTGGGAAAGCATCATGTGACCAAGGTAGAGTCAAGGTGGGCACTGTTTTTCATGCTTAGGTAGAAGCCCCACCTTGGCTTCAACTTGGAAACATATTAAAAGAATAAAAGGCAATAAATGGGCTTGAAAAAGGTTGCATTGAAAACGAAGGTGCAACACACCCTCCACAAAGGCACCCATAAATGAGACACTACAATCCCTTGTATGTCATGAACCCCATGCCCAAGAGTCTTTCCCCCATCCATGTCACTTCATCCACATTACTTAGAGAAAGGTACACTTTGGAAACACTCCTAAACTTGAGGTATGATCCACACAATAGGTCGCTTTGTCCCTCTCATACCTAAACTTGGAAAATTGCATAGGGTCTTTGAGCACTTGTTTATTTTGACGAGGTAGTTTGGATTTACATGCTTGGATGGATCTTTTATTGATTTGATTTACTCATCATGATGCATTTGACTTGAGATCCTTTGAGGGCGTATTTATTGTCTTTGCAGGACCTAGTTGGTGGACGGATTTGGAAGAACAAGCCTATCTTGGGCTACCTTGGAGCTTGAATCCCACAGGTTGGATACCAGGGTCCACATGCCGGATGATGATGATTGCCTTTGGAGGCCTGAGATGACACCATGGAAGACCTAACCCAACCTCTTACTAGCCCAACAACTTACTCTTGGGGCCAAAAATACAAAGAGAGCTTGACGTCACCTAGGGTTGAGGTTGTGGTGGTACTAGGTAGAGTTGCTACTCATTGACACTTGGCATGATTTGGTGGGAGATGACTTGAGGAGGCTATAGCGCATGAGAGGAAGGCTCTAGAAGCCCCAACGACCTCAACCTTCCACTCCAACGACTTGCTCAAGGGGTCAAGACGTCACCCTTAGATGGATGACGTCACCTTAGGGTTTCTATTGTGCAATTTTTAAATTTAAATTTGAATTTTATATTGTAAAGGGGAAAAGTAAGGGTTGTTGTCCCCTTACTTTGTGGTTACCCTAAGTTTTGTGGACAAACTCTTAATTAGAGGTTTTTGTATAAATAGAGATAATTTCTATCTCATTTTATCATAACTCTCCCTCTTGTGAGAGGATACTTAGCTGAAATTTGTGCCCTACTTGGGAAATTCTCCTTATCTCTCTTGGTTCTATTCTCTTGCTATGGTTTGTCTTTGCTATTGGTGGAAGAAGCGATGCGATATCTTTCTTGGGGTACTTTTCTTGCTTTATGGTGAATATTTCTTGGTTAAAGAAGGAGTTTATCTTGTTTATGCTTGCACTAGGTAAGGAATCCATCTCGTTGCTTCTTTTCTTGGTTACAAGTTTAATTTGCTAAGCTTCTTGGGGAGTATAAGTGCATACAACCCCACCAAAGCCATCATTTTTTCTTGAAATAAGTTGTTGCACAAAGGAATACTAAGAGGAGTAAAAGGGTTTACACCCTCCTAGGGTTTTCCTTAGCTAGTTTTTCTTAACTTGGGGAGTAAAAGAGATTACACCCCCAAGGAGGTAGCACAACTAGCTCTTTCTTTTTAAAGACTCCATAACCTAATAGTTAAAGGCACTAATCTCTTGCATTGGAGAAATAAATCATTGCATTGGGATACGTAGAACTACGAGATATTGGAATTGTTCAAGTTGGAATTTCTTCTACATGTTATAGGCATTCTTGTGCCCTAAGGGCATCCTCTTTTAGCCAAGCAATTTGATTATGTAATAAGTTTAATGCTATAGTCATTAGGGCTGAAGCAAACCCTTAACACTTTCTTGAATAACTCACAATTCAAACATCAAAAGTTGCTAATATTTTGCCCCTACCATCTACTAATCCCAACGCACTTTTTGGGTGGATTACTTGCAAGTTTTGATGGTTGGTTTTTCTGCTGTAACAACTTGTTTTCTATAGTCATAAGGCTGAATAGTATCTCTGCAATACCTTTTTCTTACAACCTTGTTTCAATGCTAAAGTCTCATGCTATTTTACTTGAGTTGTGCTAGTGTTTTCCTAGTTTCTCTCTTGCATTTTTTACGTGACTTTTAGCATATTATCTATCGGATTTATTGATTGTTTCTTGCTGATATATATCTCTGTTGATTGCTGCAAATAGGGACAGAAATATTAACTTGCTTGTCCACCTAACATATATCTTGTATAATTGGATTTTCTTGTGTCTCGGGCAGGTACTACCATCAACTGCAGGTGCTTGAACTTCTTGGCAACCATTAACTGCCACCGAGACTCGTTTTCAACCCTCTTTATATCTAGCAACTTGAACTATCGGGGCATCCATTCATAAGTATCATTTTCCATCTCATTTCCCCCTAGGATCACCCGAGATTCCCCCTTTGAGGTGATCACTTCACCTCTAAAGTGACGGGAATACCTATCTGAGGTGACAATGGGTAGATGTTCTCTTTATTGTCATATTATGGTTTGGGTCGGGCTTTTCCCAACCTACAACTTGTGTGATAACAGTACCAAACCGGCTAAATCATGCTCTGACTCTACCGGTTCAATACCAAACTGGCCCACCAAACCGAGCCAATGGCCGAGTCAACCTAATCACCAATCAACTCAACCAAATTGACCAAGTCTGAGTCAACTTGGACCGAGTTTTAAAGCACCATTTTTTATATAGGTCCACAAAATAGGGATGTTAGACCGTGTCTCCCTTTTTATTCTAATATATATTATAGTTAACAACTTAATGACTAATCACTAACAACAATATCATCAAGCTATTCCACTGCTCCTTCTCTCGGTTCTGTACCATAGCAACAAATACACTGCATTAGTTTCATGAAGCCTTCGTACATTAGATTTCTTAAAAAATAATATTTATGGAGTTGCACATAGAAATGATTGTTATGAAAGCACAATTAAATACATATCACTGTTGTAAAAGTCGGCGATTTTTCGCGACTTATTGAAAAAGTCGCGACTTTTTCCCCCTGCCGACTTTTACCCAGGAAAAAGTCGCGATTTTTAGTGATTTGAAAAAGTCGCGACTTTTTGAAAAAGTCGGCGACTT
>SNQJ01S0260930.1:1097-12240 GCA_010110895.2 Picea sitchensis
ATTTATGTCAGCTTTAGGCCATTAGTTGTAATTATACCTCCTAGTCTCCTATATATACCAAGGAGACATTTTCATTTTGAATCATCTTGTACTTGAACATTTAAGTGGGGTAAAAGGAGTTTTCCCCCTCGAAGAGGCTTATTCTCTGAAATTATCTCTTTTTCAAGGAGTTGAGTACTTTTTCTGAGGTTTTTCTATGCTATATTGAAATTTGGTTCTTAACACTTTCACAATCTTAATTTAAATAAAAGGATGTACTAAAGTGAAAAACAATTTCATAGATTTAATAGGGATAAAATTCAAGTTTACAAATTATCATATCCCTCATAATCTAATTTTTCCTTTCTATTTTTTAACAGTGATAGATTACAATATTGGTTTACACATTATGCCTGGTTGGGATCTTGTTATTTTTAGAGCTTATATCCATTTGATTTCATTTTGATTTTGCATTCATCCTTTTGTAAATATGTAAATAGTTCTTGTAAATATTAATTGCTTCTATTTATTTATTTTTTCGGTTTATTTTTTATTTATGTTTGTTAATAACAGTGAGAGACATGTTGTCTACTATATATCTCATGTTTATGCATCCTTAATGAAAGAGAATTATTATTATTGGATTGCATGAAGATAGAAAATTTATTATTTATATTAGTTTATCATGATAACAGTTCCTTTTATGATTAATTCATCTTTTCCAAGAATATTTACATAAGAAAGTACTTTGAAACCTTGTCTTTTCAGAGTTAATCTCTCTTTACATAAATGAAATCAATAAAACGAGAATAGGAAATCTCAATATGAAAGGTTTAAGTTTACCCTATGAAGTGCAATATATCAAAATGACTTTCAATATCACCCCACTTCCTATTTTCCATTGCAAATTGTGATCGCAAACATTTTTATCAAAAGGCAATTAATTGATTAACTATATAGGAAGTTGAAAGCAACAAAAGGTGTGGGAAGTGTATAAAAATCCATTGGGGCTATGGACACTCAAGGTAGCAGGCAATGTATACATGATATCAACGAAACTTCACCAGGGATATGGACGCCCACTGGCAGTGAAGAGATGCCGAGTAAAAGAAAGATGAGTTGAATTGATTGTATTAACTCATGTTAAGTAAACTCTGCTTAATAATCAAATGAAAAAGATTATTATTCCCATTGAAAAATAATTTGTTTACTAAACCATGTTCCCTCTGAAAAGACCAAGTGAATAAGTATGAGTACAAGTATATTTTTCTTATATTTAAAAGTAGTCAAAAGGAAGTTCTCATTGATATTTCAAATTCATGGATTTTCTTCTTTATGTGATCTAACCTTTTTTCTCTTATTTTTTGTTTCATGAATAGAGATAATTGGTTCTCCCAGCATGTAGCGAATTGTTGTGGCAAACAACAACTCCCCTTAAATTTTTATAAAATTAAAGGGGCTCCCATTTGATCTTATTATGGATTTTCCCTTTACCTTTGATTTATTTGGCTTTCTTATTTAAGTTTCAATATAGCCGTGTAAATATTTTTCCATTTAGGTGATTGGATTGGTTTCCACTGGACATCATTATACCACAACAACTTGATTAATTATTAAAATTATTTTTAATGTGAATTCCTCACATTCACTTTGATTCAAAACATAATTATGAGGAATATTTTTATTACCATTCAATAATTAACATATTATTCTAAAATATGGTTTGACTACATGGAATCTAGTCATGTTCTTAATCGCAATTATTATCAATATTTTTAAGCTTAGGTGTTTGAATTTTATTTTTAGTAAAATGGACTCTCTATATTTAATATACGTCATATCCATTCTTTCTCTTGGAAATATAAAAATCTTAGCCATATCATCTAAGGATTGCCTTAAAGATCATAATTTCAATATGAGTGAATGTTGTGATTTCAATTGTTTGATTTAAATTTTCCGACAATTGAGTGATTATTAAATCTTATGGAGTTAATTTCCTCAAATTTGCAAAATATCCCCAAATCCCAAAATATAATGTCCAGTTTGGTATGTAGTTATGCTTATTTAGAAGGTGTGATATGAATTTGATTTGATTCTATTAATTGATTTTTTCTTAACTAAGAGTTGAAGATTTTGTAGCTACTTTTTTAATAAATATTAGTTATTAATTTATTTTGATTTTGTTACAAGTGTCCAGTACATAGATGTAACTGAACTTCAGTTTCCAAATATGCCAAAATAATACATTCAGTTGGAATTTCTTATCTCCACAGGTCGAAATACTTAGGCAAAGAAAAGTTACGAATTCTCGTTAGTTCACAGGAGGTGAACTTCCAACTTCAAGTCCGAGCCAACGGTGAGGGATATCACAAAATGGCCCAAAAAACACTTGCATAACAGGACAATTTACCTCTCATGTGGGTCGTTTACTCAAAAATGGAAAATTAGGAGAGATATGCTCGATTATTCAAAAGGAATTTTCTCAGAAATCATATAGCACCTGATTTCTAAATTTTTCATGAATCTGTATGGTTGCACTCAGTATAGACAAAATTAGGCATGTGATTTTGGATCTAGAAGGATCATTGTAATGTTTAAATATCATATCTTGAGATCCTAAGTGGAGGTTTGGGAGGATAGTTAGATATGTTGGAGATTGTAGGAACTCGTGCTATCATGAACCATTCTTTGATGTTCTAGAGCTTGTAATCAAACACTCATTTTTATGCATTGTTGTATAATTTGAGGGTTGATTGATGTGCTTTCCTTTTATTCAATTTTGATTTTATCTCTATTCTAAATCAATGTGTTTTATTTGACCCTAACACTTTTGTTAATGTTTTACAATGCATGCTTATTTTAAGCTTATGAAAAGATATATTTTCATAGTGGTTCAGAGTTAGATCAGACTTGCATGTTGGATTCAAGGGATTTTATGTGTATTAGTTGATTATACATTTATCCTTTTCTTTAACTATTCCTTTATCAATTGAACTAATTCAGTAATGAAAGAGTACATATTATTTTGAATCCAATATTAGTATTTTCATCTTGCTCTTGGTCGAGGGAGAGACTACTCTCTTTCTCAATCAGGATAGGTTTCTTTCCTTTTGTTGTTGTATTCTAGTTTTTATTGCATTTATTTTTTATTTTAAAAAGCTACAGGGAAAGTCTCCTTTCAAGGAGCAATTCATAAGAGGTTACAAAACCATCATCTCAATCGAAATTATCATCCCAAATGGAAAAGGGTCTGATTGGGGCCCTGATAGGGTCATTTCTCAAATGTTGATCATATTCAATTATGTTCATCAACATTTTTGTTGCATTTTTTTCTATGGTTGATTGAAAATTAGGGTCCCTTTTGATTTTATTATCATTTTTCCCAAGTTATCTTTGATTTTTCTAGATTTCTTATTTAAGTTTTAAAATAACCATGTAAATATTTTTCCATTTAGGTGATTGGATTAGTTTCCACTAGACATTATTATACCAAAACAACTTGATTAATGATTGAAAGTAGTTTTAATGTGAATTCCTCACATTCACTTTGATTAAAAATATAATTATGAGGAATATTTTTATATCATTCAATAATTAACATACGGTTCTAAAATATGATTTGGCTACATGGAATCTAGTCTTGTTCCTAAGCACAATTATCATCAAGGTTTTTATTATGAAAGCTTAGGTGTTTGAACTTTATTTTGAGTAAAATGGACTCCTTATTTTTAATATATCCCATGTCCATTCTTTCTCTTGGAAATATAAACATTTTAGTCATATCATCTAAGGCTTACCTTAAAATATTAGGTTTTCATTATGAGTCAATGTTGTGATTTCAATGGGTTGATTAAAAAATTTCGATAATTGAGTGTTTATTAAATCTTATGGAGTTAAGTTTCTGAAATTTGCAAAATATTTCCAAGTCCCAAAATATAATGTCCAGTTTGGTATGAAGTTATACTTAGTTAGAAGGTGTGATATCAGTTTCATTTGACTCTGTTAATTGATTTAGCTTAACTAAAAGTTGAGGATTTTGTAGCTACTATTTTAATAAATATTAGTTATTAATTTAGCATGTTTTTTACAAGTGTCCATTACAGAGATGCAACTGGACCTTAGTTTCCAAATATTCCAAAATAATCCATTCAGTTGGAATTATTCATCTCCACAGGGCGCAATGATTGGGCAAGACAGAGTTGAAGATTCATGCTAGTTCACGAGAAGTTAACTTCTAGATTGATTTTAGAGAAAACGGTGAGGAATATCTCAAAACGGCCACAAACCCACTTGCATAACATGATGTTTAATCTTCCATGCAGGTGAATCTCTCAGAAGGTGAATACTGTGGGAGGAATCCTTATTAGATTGAGAGAGAATTTCCCATATTTGTTGTGTCATCCAATCTCCAAGAGGTGAACTTCCAACTTCATTTTCATGCAAACGATATTGAATCTTGCAAACTGGATGAAAACCCATTTGCACAACAGGGCGATTTACTTCTCACGTGGTCAGTTTCCTCAACAAAATGAATATTTTGAGAGATATTGATGTTTTTTCAAAGGACATTTTCTCAGCAATCATGTATAAATATCATATCTTGAGAGCCACCATGGGGGTGTTTCAATTTTCTGCAAGAGGGGTACTCTTTGCACTATTGTAAGGGGGATTTTATTTTGTATAAATTGTCTTAATATTCAGATCTAAATCTTGGGGATTCTCTTTCTAATATTCAAATCTCTTATGTAGAAGCAGATTTCGTACTATTATGGATTTTCTCTCTGTCAATAGATCTTGATGTCATGGAGAAACTCTTGGTTTCTTCATTTTATTTCATTTTAGATACTATTATTTATATGAATATAATCTTGTTCTTCTGTTTCTTTTTTGCATATTTATATCAGTGATTGCATATGGTGGAACTATTGTTCTTTATGCAACTTTTTGTTTATCTAATCACTTATCTAATCTTATAATTTCTTATATTTTTCATTCATCTCTTGATTTATTTATGCATTTTAATCAATTTATGAGTAACTTTTTACTCAGGAATTTATCATTATAAATTGATTTAATAATCACTAAAGAATGAGAATTGTTTCCTTACTATAGTGATTTATCTTTTATCATTTCTAGTTTATATTAATTCCCTAAACAGAACATGAAAGAAGATAAACAATATCAATTATTAAGACCACTCATGTAATGTGATATTCTCTTTAAATATCATGTTTAATCCCCATCATGTTTAAACCATTTCACTTGGTATTTAGGAACTATTTTCTATGTAACAAGTTAGAATAGTTTTTTTTTTCATTTGTTTTTTGAATATTTAGTTAGATCTCCATTTAGTAATACATACTTGAAAGTCTCCATATGGTGAATAAAATATTACTATGGCTTTGTTGATCCCTTGTTTCAGTTAGTTTAAGACAGTTTATATTAGATTTATATTTAGTTTATTTTATTTTAGGTAAGGATAACTGGACCCATTAAAACTAGACAGGATCACCATATCAAATGGAAAAGGGTCTAATTGGGACCATGCCCAAGTGATTTCCACAATGTTGAATATGGTCAATTTTGGCCATCAACAATGAGATATGTGCAAATAGTAGAGCAGAGGTGGGAGGCAAGACGCCAGTGACAAATGCATAGGAAATTATTAAGAAACATACAAAATTTTGTGGGAAACCCACGAGATATGGCCATGATATATACGAAGAGAGGAAAATGAGGCTCAATATTCAAGTCATGGTGGGGCTAAAGGAGGTCTCCTAGGTCTACAGAAAAATTCAACATTGGCACAAAATGAAAATATGTGTGCTAAATAGGGAGCCCATGAAGGGTGGGCACTATTAACCTAGTTACGACATGCAAAAGGGGTAGCTAAGGTTACAATCGGTTGTGTTTCAACCTAAGGCATGTCGTTGGAAGTATGGATAATTAATAATGCAAAGAGGAAAGTGCAGGGAAAAACATATCCCTATATGCCAGTGTAGTAAATTATACTTGAGGTATAGTGGATGTTTCCATCTTCATAAAAAAAAATTCCCTGGAACAGTTCCAATCATATGTAAACTAGAATCCATGGTCAATTAAAATAAAAATGTCATAAAAATAAAATGATCTCCTATAAAAGTAAAAACCCACTTTTGTGTCTCATTGTGAAAAATTAATATTTTAATGCTCCCAAAAAGTTATAAAAAGAGAACTCACCTTCGAGAAGACTCATTCTTCAGTTTGCAAGAGATTAGAGTGGAGATATTGAGGAGAAATCCTTCATACAAGAGTAGGTTTTTGGAGCTCAGTGTGGAAATTGTCTTCAACCTTTCATCAAGTGTGATCCAGGTAAGTACTGAGGAGACCCTTCTCATTTCCTTTTTTTCGATTTCGGGCTTTTTGGGGAAAAACATGGCCTAGAAGGTTGTGACGCAGAGTGTCAAGTCAATCTCAAGACGTGCTCATGGAATACCTTGGTGTTGTCATGCAAGGCCTCATGTCACAAGTTACGTTTGTCACACAGGTCCCTGCGTGACCCCTCTATGGCATCCAGTGAGGCCAAGGAATAATTTGTGGGTCATTCATTTGATTTCCCCGGTACTAAGGTTTTGTGGGAGAATCATATTATGAGTAAATTTCATGCTAATGGGTCTTGTTTTTCTTGTGTGTTGGATGGAGGTAGCAAAGGGAAGATGATTGAGTGGAAGGAAAGGTAGCATGAAGCATGTTCCTATGCTACCTAAGGGTAAAATATGACCATGGTGTCTCTCTGGGAGTGTGCGCTCCTGAAGATCTTTTAGAATCCAATGTTGGGCTCCCTTGAGTTACTACTAGACTAGTTGATCTGGTATTGGGAGCCGGACCAAGATTTCTTAATAATTCATGGGAAGGTCGTACACCTGGACATTTATGACATTTATTTTTTCACTGGGTTTTGTTGTCGAGGTGTACCATGGTGAGTAGGTTACACATTAGGAGGGGATGATCATTTGATCAACGATTATATCAAGGAACACTTTCGGGTTTGTGATCAGAGGACGAGTGACCAAATCCCCATCTATGATATTGTGGATCTTCCACTGAATACAATTTTTGTTTGTATTACCCAGGCTTCGGTTTCCATAACCCATTATTTGGCTTCTAGGGCCAACATACAAGCGGCTCTAATGTGCTTAGAGCCTATAATATTCAAATGGTGTGAGGGAGTATAGCTCCCTTCTCGTGACAATTTTCGTAGAGTGACTTCCCCAGTTGTCACCTTAGATAGTTCTATGTCATCCAACTCCTTTATACCCATAAATGGTGTTTTGGGTCGATTTCATGGCAAGGTTACCAGGGGGACAACATCAATATCATTATGGGGTTGGGTTTTCCAGCTAGTGGCAACAATATATTGTGAGCATTAAGGATTCCCCATATGTAGTGATAGACTTTCGTCATGAACCAGAGATGCCACTTCCTCGAGGCAAGGCATGGAGCCCCATAGGTAAGTGTTTTTGAATTTTGTCATATTTCCATTTTTGGGGGGAAGATTCACACTAACACACATTGGTTGGTTTATGTATATGTAGGGTTGGAGCTTCAAGAGGGATGGGGTTGAGATCATCATTGGAGAAGCGATGAGGAGTCATCAAGAGGGAATAGGGTTGGTAGTAGTGAAGAAATAAGGCACATCCAGAATAAATTGTAGCGGATGACCATGGGAGTCCCCCCACACCAAAGAGTGATGTACCATGCATATGTGCAGACACACTGAGGGTTTTTATAAACCCTTTCGCCAACTTTTATGGAAGGTGTTTCGGGTAGTGGTGTGATACCATGAACATAAAGACTAAGTGGCCCATGGCACCCTATTTTTTACTATACTTTATGTATTATCCATTTGGCACCTATATGTATCCGTAGACTAGTAGAGCCCCAATTTTGGTATATGCATCTCATTTAGAAGGATGTAACCATAATTTTCTAATAAAAATATATATACATGTTTTGTTTCAGATGCTACCTATGGTTGTGTAAATGATGTGACTATTACCCCATGTTGTATGTACATGCATGCTTAAAATATTAATTTTAATGAGACAAATTCCAATCTAACACATAGTTAGATAATAAATTAACCAATGCATTAGATCTTCTTGGGACGTGAAAATACTAGATATGTGCAAAATAATGTTCAAGAAGGCATACCCTCAAATACCTATGAAAATTTTTGGGATGTCTGACACTATATGTGATTCAACTATGAGACCACAAGCTGAGAGTCCAATCTAACGACTAGATGACAAACACCAAGGGAAAGTGCTTAGGATAATAGTTCGATTATGACACTATATTATGTTGAAATTACTGATACAACTGAGAGGTGGGGGTGAATCAGTTGTATTTGAGCTTAAACAATATTAAGTCTATTAAAACATTCTTAAACTTTCTTCAAGTGATCATCAACATTATACAGCATATGGACAGTAAAAGTAAAAGGAATCAATCACACATAAGGTATACACAGAGACAGATTTTCACGAGGAAACCCATAAAGGGAGAAAACCTCTTCTTCTTCGAAATGATAGGCAGTTTTTTAAGTTCTGTACATCATCTTTAATTGAGCACCAACTCAATGTGAGGCTGCTACCTCTGTTTTACAAGCTTCAACTTGTTTGAGAGCACCAACTCTCTGGTTTCTCTAGCACCCACTAGAAGGAAGCACCAACTCCCTAAATATTCCAGCACCAACTAGATGGAAGAACCAACTTCCTAAATGTTCCAGCACCAACTGAATGGAAGCACCAACTTCCAGTTACACAGGCTCCAACCTGTATAACAGAGAACACTTGTTCTCCCTAGCACCACCCTGCCACCCTGGTTTTTCTGGCTACAACCAGATGGAAGCTACAACTTCCTGTGTTCAAGCTCCCACTTGAACCTCTGAGGACAACAGCCCTCCCAAGCACCTCCCAACCTCCCTAAAATATTAATGGCTAAATAAACATTCAACTTTACAGATAACTCAGTTCTTACCAATCTTCCTTTGTTCTATAAATCTAGTCTTCTTGCACATTGTTCCGTTGCTTTTCTCTTCCTCTGTCTGTTCAGCAGGTATGCTCTGCATCAACTCGTGCTCTCATTCTTTTCTTCTTCAACTCGTTCTGTTATTTTGCTCTGCATTTCATCTCATGCTTCACATCTCCAAAATCTCCTTCTGTTATTTTGCTTTGCATTTCATCTCACAACTTATCTACTCTTCCAGTTTCATTCTTTTTTGCTTGCAGAACGACCAACCAGACACAGTCTATTTCATCTTCTTTTATACACATGAACATGATGGTTCAACTTCCCAACTCCTTAGGAAAAAAGATGACAATTTTCTAAGCAACTGAAAGGCCAACTGAAACGTTAACTGATTTGCAATCATGAGTTTGTTTTGCTAACAGAATCCAAACTCAGTAGTTAACTGTGAGAGAGAACATTAACCCTCCGATCAATACTTGATCCAACGGTTCAAATCCAATCGGGATTTCACACATCNAAACTCTGTGAAGAGGTCAGATCAACGGTCTAGATCATTTCTTGATCTGACGGTTCAGATTCAATCGCGATTTTGCATATTGCAAAATCGGCATTATGTTCTTTTCCTTTCAAATTCGCGATCCCTTATACTCCGTGAAGAAGTCAGATCAACGGTCCAGATCATTTCTTGATCTGATGGTTCAGATTCAATCGAGATTTGGCATATCGCGAAATCGACATTATGTTCTTTGCCTTTCAAAGTCCCGATTCACGAAACTCCGATAAGGAGTTAAATCAATGGTCCAGATTTGATCTCTATTCAGCGGCTGCGATTAAATCGCGAATTCGCATATTGCGATTTCGGGGTTCTTGATGTCAAGTGTTCTTGTCACTTCAAAGTCCCAATCCCCGATACTCCATGAAGAAAATCAACGTTCCAGATCTCATTCTTGATTCAATGGCTACGATTGAATCGCGATATCGGATATCGCAAAATCGGGATTCTTGATGTCAAGTGTTCTTGTCACTTCAAAGTCCCGATTCATGAAACTCCGATAAGGAGTTAAATCAACAGTCCAGATCACTTCTTATCTTAATGACTACGATTAAATCGTGAAATCGCATATCGCGATTTCGGGGTTCTTGTTGTCAAGTGATTTTTACATTTCAAAGTCCCGATCCCCGATACTCCGACAGTGACTGGAATTAATGGTCTAGATCAAAGTTTGATCTAACGGCTCAGATTTCATCGTGAATTTGCATATTGTGATTACACCCACTTCTCCTTGCAGTTTAAAGACCGTGCAGGTTCTCTTTGATCGAACGGTGGTCGGACCCTGTGCTCGGATCTGACGGCTGAGATCTATCTCCCTCTTCAATGATCAGAGATTCTTCTTCAACCTTTCGCTCATTCGCTGCCTTTGATCATTCACTGTTTTCGATCATTCACCTCTATGAACTTGTCTTCTATTTTCCTGTCATCTTCACTGTTGCCTCTGAACTTGTCTTTTGTTTGCCTATCATCTTCACTGTTGCCTCTGAACTTGTCTTATGTTTGGCTGTCATCTTCACTGTTGCCTATGAACTTGTCTTCTATTTGCCTACCATCTGAACTTGTCTTATGTTTGCCTGTCATCTTCACTGTTTCCATCAATGACAAGCATTCGCTGTCTGTTAACTGAATTTGCCAACAATCTCCCCCTTTGGCATTGATGGCAACACAAGCACCCACATGTATTCATATCTTATCACCCACATGTATTCAGATCTTCTTTCCTGCTCTTTTCTCCCCCTTTGACATCAATGTCAAAGAAGAACCATTCTTCCCCTAATCTGTTATAAAAATATACTCCCCCTGTCAACTATAAGCATCTTGAAAATACACCAGATGTTCAATAAGTACTCCCCCTGACCAGGTGCACATATTAGACACAAGAGATTATAACCCCCAACTTTTGACGAAGATATCCAAAAGGGGTTGTTGCTAATGGTTTAGTAAATATATCAGCAATTTTTTCTGTAGAAGGTATATAATTAAGTTGAACAATTCTGTTTGTAACTTGTTCTCTGAGAAAATGGTACTTGATTGGAATATGCTTAGTCTTGGAATGAAGAACAGGATTCTTGGAGACACTAATAGCACTGGTGTTATCAC
>SNQJ01S0260931.1:0-12240 GCA_010110895.2 Picea sitchensis
TACAAACTCCTCCCTTTCTAAATTGTCAAAGGTTTGGGAAAGGGTGCAAGTTTTTGAGTTATTGTCTTCACAAGGAGGAGAAAAAAATGTGTTCACTGTAATCATTAAGGCATACCTATTTTACTTCATCTTTATTTTCCTTCAACTTGTCTTCCTAAATGGATTCATTAAGTGGTTGACTTTCTTCTTTATTCATGTGGTTTTCAATGAGGTCATGTTCTTCATAATGTAATTATTCCTTAACATGTTCACTAAATAACTCATCATCCATGGTAGGTGCAATGGCTACCTCTTCTTCCTTTGGAAGGGATTCCATGGTATATCTAACAAACATCTCAATCTCTTCATTTTAAATACTAGGATCCCAATATTCTAGGAACAACCTCAAAAAATCAGCAAATGAATTAATTGGTCCTACAAGATTATCACAAAACCAATCATTTTCCTTATCTTCCAAAGTACATATAAAAGTATACATCCAAACATCCTCATAGATAATGTGATATTCATTCATGACCTTAATGAAAGATATGACATGTGGTAGGGATGACTTGTTATTTCCATGAAATAAACCAATGAAGTCAAGCAAATCTTCATGGTAGCCTTTATGTGGAGCTCCCATAATTTTTGAACAAGTAAGTGGAGCACACATCCAATCCCATTTTTATATTCTTTCCATGTTTTAGTTCTTCAAATTCAATGGAGTGGAGTGACCGAGGTGAATTCTCAAATCCATCACAATGCTACTTGCTTCACCCCACAAGCAACAAATCCTTTAAAATCTCTAAGGGAATTGGGATTCTTCCCTTCAATAGAAGATGAGTAAACTTAATAAAAACCTATGAATCCTAGTCATAAAAAATTCTATCGAATCCAAACTTTGAATACTCATGGAATGGACTTTATCCCCAACAATGGTGCCAAAATGTTACCACTCAAACTCTCACTAAGGGAAATCCATGCCCTGTGAAGGAGAGCTTGGGAAAACAAATAGGCATGCCACCCTTTGTCACCTCAGTGATCTAGCCTTAAAGTGTAGAGGCAAGGCCAATGAGGTGATACTGGGTGGCTTGCCTATCCATTGCCCCAAGATCTCCTCCGCAGGGTAGGGATTTCCCTTAGTGAGAGTTTGAGTTATAACATAGTTAATCCCAGTCAACCCAACCCATTTATCTCATGAGAAATTGAATCTGCTATTTTTCGAGCACTATAGGTCCTCATACATATAGTAATTAGCCATGGCACTCTCTTCCATTTCCTTAAATAGCAGAAGAAAGATCTCCCCTTTCTCTATTCAAGAGTCCCTCATGGATCTTCTTCCCTTCCAGTGAAAGAAGAAGGAATCCAAACAATTGGTAATGAATAAGAGGAGAATGACCTAGAAGAGAAACACTTGTCTCACACTATCCATGAGAAACACTCACACAATTGCTCATTTAATGATGTTTTCTTAGCCATTGTGGACATTCCATCCTTGGTCTTACCCTCAAAATCATCCCATTTCCTTTCATACTCTCAACAACAAATCCCCAACTTCCATGGGTTCTTGCCAACAATAATTCCATGGGATTCTCTTGAGCAACAAGAATAACAACCACAAGATTCACACATGTTCCTCCATCAACAAGAATGGGAAAAATGGTTATGGGAAAATGGAGAAGTGGTATGTGAATAATGATGAACATTGTTTTTTCCCCAAGACATTCATTCCTTGCATGGGAAATATGCCCTTCCAAGAGGCATGTGGAAATGTCAAAAGGACCACTCAAGTCAAAGGTTGGTGGGAAAGATTTATAAGGAAGGATGAGTAAGGATGGTTGTACCTCCAAAGGACAAATGTCAAGTCAAATCACCCATGCACCCCCTCTCCTCTTCTGGTATCATAGTCTCCTTATTTCTTCCTCAAACAATTTTTTTGGTAGATATTATATTATTATTCAATTCCTTTTATACATGCATTTTCATAACTTAAGCACACCACAAAAAACATAACAACCACACCACAATCCTAGCCCACTACTAGAACTCATAATATTCACTAGTTGATCCTTGACCTTGAGCTCCACATTAGTAATCCATACACACACACATTTACATTATTTACACACGAGGTCCTTTAACTCAGCCCACATGGCTGACCTCTTGTTATAAAAACCACATCATACGAATCAATGTTACTAGACTCAAAATTGGCAAAAGCTTGGTGAGGAAAAAGAGTGAAGAGTTTGAATTGGACTGGAAATGAATCGAGAAAAACTTGGCAAGTACAAAAAATAAAGATATACACATATACTCCTTTAGCTCTATTTCTCACTTCTAGTCAACTGACGGAGAGAAATTTTGCTAAAAGGCTTTAAAAAAATGATTAAAATCACACTAAAAAGGGTTTTTAAAGGCGTCCTACATACTCGAATGAGTCAAACTCGAGACTATTGAGTTTGACTCACATTCACCAAGTCAAACTTAGTCTACGCAAGTTTGACTCGTCCCGACTTTAATATGATCATTTGGAGGCCAATTCAATCCAAACTTGGAAAATTGCAAATTAAAACGCGAGTCTAAAAACACTGATACAAATAATACATAATTTCACATATTATATTTCACAAGTCAAAACTAAGATATTACATGGTCAAATTAGTTCTTTAAGATATAATTACACTAAAACTTAATCATACAAATTTTCTAATTAAACTAACCACACCATTAATATAACCAAATGAATCATTAATCCTTCATAAAGCATATGAACAACATGTAGCATTAACAACTAAGCAACTCATTTACAATATCATGACCAATTGAGGAAAAATATGTTTGACCTGTCATATGTTCATATATTCCATATAGTGCAATATTTTAAAAAATGGGGAAAAGGAAGAGACAAGGTTGTCATCATTATTGGAATGCCTGACAAACCTATATTGAGTTGTCAAATGTGCTAATGCATTCCATGTTTCTTTGTTGACGCACCTACTACAATGCCATCGCTAAAGGTATTGCCACAAGGTTTAGTTTGAGTAAATAATAATGTGTGGTTGGGTCACACTTCTAGACTGTGTGACTTGACTTTCAACGCATCTTGTGATAGAGTGTTGTTTACCCCTCTGAAATTGTACAAGCTTCTTTACTATGATGCACAACTTGCATTATTTACTTCTACGCAAACCATTTATATAGATTATTATAAAACTTCTCCTCAACATGAATCCAAACTATCATAAACTCAGACAATCATTGAATTGCTTAGAGATCAGTTTGTGGTTGGAAAAATAGAACTCAATGTTGCTATATAAATTAAAGTTTTTATTTAAAAACCACATTGTTGCCAAAAACAAAAATAATTGATTCCATAACAATCACAATCACAAGTATAAAGTTCTAAGATTTGAACATAATGTAAGAACATTGTTTGAAGCTATAAAAATTTTTTTTAAGAAAATTTAAAACAAAAAAAAAATGCTTCCATAGAGATACCTCAAAAACAAATAAGTGATCCCATAACAATCATAAGTGTAAAATTCTAAACTTTGAACATAAAACCATAAATAATGTTTCCATAGAGATACCTCACAAACAAATAATTCATCCCATAACAATCATAAGTGTAAAGTTCTAAGCTTTGAACATAATGTAGGAACATTGTTGGGAGCTATAATCTTTTCTTTCTTTGAAGAAAACTTAAATCATAAAAATACTTCAAGGTTGATAATTGTAATTCATAATGGAGACATAAATATTTTTTATGATAGTTTATGTCTAACGAGAGTCTTTAAGTGTAAGTGAATATTTTTATTTTAGAATTGTAGAATAATTATATAGTTTGAGTGGGTAAAATGGTTAAGAATATGTGTTTTCGTATAAAAGATTACAAGTTCAAATTCAAAAAGATAATATGGAAGTATTGAATCCACTGATAGATAAATGTAGAATATTAAAACTAAAAAGCAAAAGACAGACTATTTCCTCAATCATTATGTGTGAGATGCCCAGAGCCATTGTGTAATAGAAGTGACTTAATTTCCAACTGTGCTTGTCATGAAATATTCTGCAATTGACAACCGGCCAGCGCCACACCAATTTATAATACAGATGTGATAACTAATGTTGTGCAGACATGGATCATAGGCAAATGGGCAGGCTACAAAGACCAAATGTGGGCACCTTCAGGAACCCACTTTCACCAGTTTACTCTGCCAAATATTATTGAATTCAGGAAAGATTGCACATATGGAGAATCATCAACACTTAAATTACCAGACACTGCCAAAGGCGTGAATGGCTGTGAGGTATAAGGGTTTCTACTTTAGAACATTTCATTGAAAATATTGTATCAGGGTTTGTTATTGCGTGCATTTATGCATTAGTATGGAGTAAGGGTGCACATTGTATCTATTCATAGCGCATTCGACTTTTCTGACTCAAATTATTTTGCATTTGGGTTTTTTGCAGCATAGGTTGCCGAGAAGAGTAATATACGCATGCCATGCAGGAGGGGTGGTACATGGTCTTGAAGGCTATGAACATCATGAAGTTGGGGCAATCGATGTAGATCACATTGATATTGTATGGGAGGCAGCAATGAAACATGGACTCAGGCCTGTTTCACAAAGCAAAATTCAGTAATTGTGATTTGTTTGTTTTTATTTCTATTTCCATTGGA
Source organism: Picea sitchensis (assembly GCA_010110895.2). Classification (NCBI taxonomy): domain Eukaryota; kingdom Viridiplantae; phylum Streptophyta; class Pinopsida; order Pinales; family Pinaceae; genus Picea; species Picea sitchensis. The sequence goes on from SNQJ01S0260931.1 coordinate 4,664, forward strand.
TTGGATTGGAATGTGTGTTTGTTTTAGTACCTATTTATGTGCTCAACTGCTGGCCAAGTCATTATCTATCTATTAAAGATATTTATGTGCACAGTTGCACAACTGGACTGACTTATGTGCACAGTTGCACAATTGGACTTATTGCACAGTTTATTCTTAGAGTATTGAATTATATAAAAAGTATTGACTTAATGTGAATGTCAAGTTTATTCACAATTGGACATTTTATATCAGTTTATTTCTTAAAATATTGACTTAATGTGAATATCAAGCAGTATATAAAAAGTTATTTTGTCTCGTGTAAATATTAGATTTTTATATATAGATTGTCAAATCAATTAAAATGATATTATGTTGTGTATATCAAATGATATATATTTAATGTTTTAGTTTTAATGGATGTATATTAGATTTATATATATATATATATATATATATATTGTCAAATTAATTCAAATGATATTAGGTTATGTATATCAAATGATATATATTTAATGTTTTAGTTTTAATGGATGTATAGTGTTGTGTATATGGTTATGTTATGGTTATGTTAAGAGTGTTTATATAGTGTTTTAGTTTTGNAGTACCTATTTATGTGCTCAACTGCTGGCCAAGTCATTATCTATCTATTAAAGATATTTATGTGCACAGTTGCACAACTGGACTGACTTATGTGCACAGTTGCACAATTGGACTTATTGCACAGTTTATTCTTAGAGTATTGACTTATATAAAAAGTATTGACTTAATGTGAATGTCAAGTTTATTCACAATTGGACATTTTATATCAGTTTATTTCTTAAAATATTGACTTAATGTGAATATCAAGCAGTATATAAAAAGTTCTTTTGTCTGTAAATATTAGATTTCTATATATAGATTATATATAAATTGTCAAATCAATTAAAATGATATTATGTTGTGTATATCAAATGATATATATTTAATGTTTTAGTTTTAATGGATGTATATTAGATTTATATATATATAGATTGTCAAATTAATTCAAATGATATTAGGTTATGTATATCAAATGATATATATTTAATGTTTTAGTTTTAATGGATGTATAGTGTTGTGTATATGGTTATGTTATGGTTATGTTAAGAGTGTTTATATAGTGTTTTAGTTTTGATAAATATATTATGTTTTGTAAATGGTAATATTAAAGGTGTTTATAGTAAGATTATAATTTAACTAATAAATCTATACTAATTTTGTAAGTTGTTTGTTTATAAAAAAATTTAAGATTGTTACTTTTAGTTAAAATTGATATTTTTTTGTTAATAAATAAAAAATTAAATGTTTAGAAGTGTATCATACAATAACACTTTGTAAGTTGAATTTTTTTTTTGGATAAGCATACATTTTTGTTTTAATATGAGGAGTTATGAACCTCATCATTAAATTAATGCAATAAAAATTTACGTTTTCATCATTTTTAAGTTAAAGTTATTTAAAATAAATTGTACTTTATAAAATAATATTTGACATACATTACGTATTATTATTTATTTGGTATTAAGGATGCCTTAGGTCAATAGTTCATAAAGAACAAAACATTTAAAGTGGGGCATTCCTAGATTAAGACACTTGGTAAAGATTTCTTTAAATAGGCTCTACGAAAGACTTTATGTAATCTCTAAATCTACAAAGGATATATTTTAAGTAGTGATTGTAATTATTACATTTGTTTGTTGTTACCTCAACAAATGTGTGCAATAGTATTTTTTATCCATTATGGTTTATACCTTAACAAAACATGAACAAGTTGAGAATTTATTTTTTTATGCATTCAAACATTGACTACCCTTAGCATTTGTTTTTTTTATTAGTAAAAAGTAGGGCATCTTCTATTCAGAAGGAATTACATAGAGTTACAAAACTACTTGTAAGGACAAAGCATGGAAAAATTCTTGAGATCTTAAAGTTGTATGGTGACATGGATAAAGACAACATATTGAAACTAAAAGATTCAAAAGAAAAACATATAACTAAATACTATTAGTAAAACTAATCAGTCACATCATTATAATATTAGAGCAGATTATTTTCCAAATTGCATAAACATTGTAAGCAAAAAGGAAGTCCAATAACACTAGAGATGTGATCTTGTTGATGAGTTTCCATATTTTCATATTTGACATTGACCTCTCGAGGGGGCATTACTATAGTAGATGCATGAGGGTGTGTGATTTGAGTGAAGAGGGGATTCTACCTGGAGATATCCTTGTCGTACTTTTCTAGGTCCTTCGAGATAGGAATAAGGGTAGGCTCTAGATAAGAAAGCATATTAGAGCCTAGTTCTCTATACTTTATTTGGGCATCGATGTTGGAGGCAACGAAAGAGCACACATGCCACATCATGTCATGATCGAGAACAAGGTGTGTTGGCATATGGTATGCTTGTGATCTACAAGGGGTATGTTATAGGGGGAGTCTCCTTCCAATCCTTTTACCTTGCGATCCTTCCAGGGTTGTTTCTTCAGTTTTACAACCTCCTGATATGCCTCCATTGAGTGATTATGTTTGAAAAGGGAATGGATTTTCATTTTCCTTGCTACATGTGAAATGGGCACACCAAAATCATAAATTGCATCTACATTATCCTCCTCTATGGATATGAAATTCTTTCTACTCATGTATTTCCTCAAACTCCCCACAAGTTGCTTCAAATTGTGACTAGGCCTATAGGTTTGCATAAGGATCTAGTCCTCATGGGATTTAAGGCATGATTTTTCTCATATCAAAATTGGGATACTCTCATCCATGAAAATTGGGGATGGAGAGTGACAGAAAGTGAAGTTAGAATGATAGCCAATGAAGAGAGCATAATAGGAAGTGAAGGGAGAGTGATAGAAATTGAATTGGTAAGGAGAGTGACATATATCAATAGAGTGCCTCCTCTCTGAACAATGAATTCCATAAACTTTGTCAGTTGCAAATATGATGTGCCTTCGAACTTGACACCCTCTAATCATGCAAAGGGGTAAATCCATACCAACCCGGTGTATAAGAGGTAGATTTGGGCCTCCTTCCCATAATCATCAATGGTACATGCCCTGCAGTTTTAAAACATGTGTAATTCGTATCACTTCGATCACATCTCTTATTGCCATATAACACCCAATCTAACATAACAATGACTATGTCAAACAAAATTAAGTTTTTTTACTTTTAACATATTAGTTTTAACATATTAGTTATTGCTTTCTTAAATTATTTTGAATTATCTCATATTAAGTTTGAACATACTTCAATCTATTATAAATCATGTATCAATGTATACAAATATCTGACCTCATGGATAAAATATCAACCTATTATACAACTTAGTCAGGTTTTCAATATTGAAATTTTCTTATAACATGCCTTGAAAATACAAAAGTTACACAATTTTATGCATCGTTGTCTTACAACTTAGTCAGGTTTTCAATATTGAAATTTTCTTATAAAATGCCTTGAAAATACAAAAGTTACACACTTTTATGTATCGTTGTCTTAAATTAAGATATAATAATAATATTTTTGTTGGATTATAATCTCTATTCATCTTGAATTCATTAAACAATATTTTTAATTTTGAAATAAATAATATTATATAAGTGAAAACATACATGTGATCTTGGTGTGGTGTGTTACTCGAGTTATTGTTAGCCTCGGTAGGAGATTTTTTTTAGTTAGTCGTGTGTCGATAGATTGGAAAATTATGACTATCTAAAGTTCGCAGTTTCAAAAATACTTGACTTTCAGTGTCTTTTAATTTTGATTTGTTATAAAGTGTCAATTTGATTCTTAGGAAAAAATATAAGATGAAACATCACCATTTACACTGATAACTTCTTAATATTGTTGTATTACAAAAATGTAAGCTTTTATAAAATTGATAAGAAAAATACTTTAAAAAAAAAAAATTGAATTTTGATTGGTTTAAAGATAATGATTTGACTTTTTCTATCATTGACAAATTGGTAAAGAAGGAAAAAATTAAATTGGTGATACTTAATGCCTTCATTATTTTTCCTTCTATAGTGCAATGACAAGGTTAATGAAAAATATTGTTCAATTACAATGTTAAAACAAATCTATCGCTTAAAGGAAATGCTATCATTGTCATTCAAATCACTCCATTCACTATTTGGATCGTCACCAAAGGGTCCATTGGAAACTAGGTCATTCCTTCATTGTCTTGTTGTCACCTTTGTTGTGTTTGTCGTTGTGTTAAAATTAATTATCATAATATTCATGTAATCTCTCTCTCTCTCTCTCTCTCTCTCTCTCTCTCTCTCTCTCAACATGTAATATGATGACCAATAGCCATTTCCAATTAATCGGTTCCATTTACTTAAAGCTAGTGAAATTCATTGTCACTAGGTATTATCTTATGTATTTCCTAAATTATTTTGCACAACATTCATTACAAGATCTAATTCATCCACAACATTCTCATACTAGTTACCCATCACCCAAATAGGAAATCAAAGCAACATTGGAGTAAAATGTAGTTGTTGTAACCATAAAGGAGCAACCTTATACTAGTTTGTTCAAAAAACATGGTATATCCACACAGGTCGAATACCTTAAGGAAAATGCACACACATATGGATCAAAGATCAGTACACCAATGTTTATGTGGTTAAAACCATCTAAGAGTAAAATAGTGCATGACCCAACCCAAATCAATCTCTTGAGGCAATATATTAATGCAAAAGAAAATAATTTACATGACCATATCTTAACAATCATTCATCAACAAATGATCTGTATTCTTTTTTAATAGAGATCATGGAATAATCGGGTGTTAAGCCACAGATAAAAAGTTTAGTATAGAGGAGAAGATGAATTGTTGAATCACTTTATGTCTAGAACATAATTGTCACTATCAAATTAGATAATTACAAAAGTACACTAAAGAAACACATTTTACATAAAGATACATTAGACTAAGTTGAACTTAATTAACTCCCAAGTGTCTAAACATCTTAATACCCCCCTTAAGAACAACTTGGGATAGGATTGAAGTATTTACAAAGGTGGCACAATAGGAGAAGGAAGGAGCCATTAGAGCCTCTCCCCCCTTAATTTCAACTTCTTGAATTCCTAACATAGCTTGAATCTTTGAAAACTTGGCTTATGTAAGGGTCTTTGTAAAAATCCATACAACTTGATCATTTGTTTCACAATATAGAAATTTGATGGCATGATCTTGAAGAAGCTTATTTATGAAGTGCATGTGTATATTAATGTGTTTTTTTGTGTTGATTTTGAATTGGATCTTTGGCGATTTGAATGCCACTTTAATTTTCGCATCAAAATGTGGTCGGATGCTACTAATAGAATGCAAACTTTGAAAGGATCTTTTGAATCCAAAAGGATTCTCAAATTGCACTAACTACTACTCAATACTTTGATTCTACCAAAGAAAGAGCAAGGGAACATTGCTTATTACAATCTTAAGTGACAATTCTAGATCCAAGACTGAAAACATAACTTGTAGTAGACTTTCAATCATCGGGGTCACTAAGCCAATAGAACTTGATGAAACCAACCAAAAAAGGAGTCCCCTTTGAACTGTTTTGTATCCCAAATTGAAGTATACACAAAATATATCAAAGTGTTTTCTTTTCTACTATCTAATGGTTCTCGTGGGGTTTTTACATATACCAAGAAACAAGACCAACATCAAAGTAAATATTAGGATGGATATGAGTAAAATACAAAATGCTACAAACTAATTAACAATATAAAGTGACATATACTTTTGGTGTGGTAAAAGTGAAAACAATTTTGACTCTAGACTTGAAGGGAGATGTGGTAGGTTTACAATATTCCATGTGAAAGAAGCAAATAAGGTCTCACACATACTTACACCAAGAAAGGGAAATTACTTCCTTGGTTTGTGATCCGTGAATTGTCGCAATTATTCCACTAGAATAGTTCATCACAACATATCTTAAACTATTATGAAATATTAGATTTTTGCAGTTTATTTCCCTAGATCCTAGCTTAGTTAATTACTAGATTTTCTTGAATTTATGAAATTAACTAAATACGAATATGGAAGAATAGGAAAAAAAATACACACCATTCACACAATTGAACACAAGATGTATCTTGGGAAGTTCTAAATATGGTAGAAAACCCAACTAGAAGGTGAGGCCTATGCTCTACTCTATTTTCTTCAATTATGGAAAGCAAGTATAAAGAAAGAGGCACCCACTATGAAGTTTCCTTTGACATTGTGGCCTAAATAGACACTATTGAATCCCCCACCTCATTTGTTATGCTCTCAAAATAATACTCCTTGTATTTTATGCTCAACTATGGAACAAGTATAATACAAAATAATGGAACCCCCTTTCTCCTCCTAGCAGACCGACATTTAACATTGCTCGATAGTTGTCTAGGGTTAGGGCTTTAACTTCCTCAACCATAAATTAGTGATCAAGTTTGGACCTTCTATAATAATCTTAAAATTCCACACAAGGATATCCCCATATGTGTGAGTAATGGGGTTGGTGTGGCATCCACTCATTCCATGGTGGTCAACAAGGTAGGTCAATTTGCAGGAGGCATAACATTTGCACATGATCTTTGATTGAGTTGTTTTATGCACCATTGGAAAGGTATCATAATGTAGAACACTATCGAGGGTGTGTGCATAGGTTCCAGCCAATGTAACCCCAAAAAATATCATTTAATTCCTCAAATAGACCTGAAAGTTTCTAGACCCTAATTTTCCAAATTGGTACCTACCACTAAAATGGAATTGCAAGTTGATTCCTCCAATTTTTTCCACAAAGAAAGCACCAATATAGATGAAAAATTATATGATGATCCAATAGGATCAATTTGCAAACCTTGGAGGCCAAAACAATAATGCAAATGTCCTAAGTCCATGATTTCAAATTTCTGCTTAAGACTAGATTTCACATGGTTTAAAAGTTAGGGATCACTACTAGTGAGTAAAAGGTTATCAACATAGAGTAAAAATATTATGATATGGTCACCCACTTTATTGGTTTATACATTGAGGTCAAATTTACATCTAGAGAATTTAGTGTCAAGAAGAAATTTATCCATTTAAACATACCAACATTGAGGAGCTTTCGTAAGGTCATAGAGAGATTTATTAAGATGACAAACAAGAAGAAAGTCATTATAAATATAGTTAGGAGGTTATTCCATGTAGATTATTCTTGCAAATAACCATGCAAAAAGGTGGATTTAACATCCATATAATATATGTCCCATTTATAGATGTTGCAATGGCTAGGACAAGCCAAACACAATTCAATTTAGCTATAAGGAAACAGTTTCAATGTAGCCAATTCCTTCTACTTGGGAAAATCCTCTGGCAACTAACTGAACCTTATTCCTATCAACATTTCCATTTGTTGCATACTTGGTTCTACACACCCATTCATATATGAGTGTTTTCTTCCTATTGGAAGAGGGACAATATCCCAAGTATCATTCATCAATAATGAACTATATTCTTCATACATTGTTGCATTCTAATATGGATTACTAGACAATTTTGTAAATGCTATTTATCATGGTTATTTAAAACTTGA
>SNQJ01S0260933.1:0-12240 GCA_010110895.2 Picea sitchensis
CCCTTTTAAAAATTAGTTAAGATTCCCTAAAGTTTCTACATCAAATAGAAAAGTATGAATCCTTGAATGTTTCCCATAATCTCAATTATGCTCATCTTATCTTATTTTGATTAGTGAAGGGCACTTCTTCTCATATTGTTTCAACCCATCCACAACATCTAAATCTTATCCATACTTCTGTGACCAGTTTGAGTGCTCTCTTTGAGGCCAGATTAGCTATTATTCTTTCTAGAGTTGGTGTGTTGATCTTGCATGGGCAGATTTCTCGGGGATCTTTTGGGTAATGTTCATTGTGCCATTTTTGGCTAAGCAAGATGCTTATCATGTTGAATATTATGCATGTGTGGAAGAGGATTCATACTATCTACCCTAGGTGTCTTTCTTGATCTATTTTTGTTGAATTTTTTGAATGCTAGACAAGTTTACAACTGCAATAAATAACCAGGATCTCAAGAAGATTAACCGAGCACAAATTACAAAAAAAATGGGTTTGCTCGTTTCTCCATAGGCAATGCTCTTTCATTGCCACCCAACCATAGGCATCCTCAAGTGCCACCCCCGAGCAGAGCAGGAGACCTGCTACAAAATGATATCCAATAGAAAGACACCCAAATACAGAGAGGGATGAAATGTAACCAAATACACCAGCACAATACAGAAACTGCTCGCTAGAACTTGCACATAGTAGGTTGAGGAAGATGCGCACTAGATCAAGGGACAGGCTGTGATATACAAGGGTGAATGTGAGTGTGTTATAATGGTACAAATGAGGACGAGTCACTCGAATATATACAATTCCATGACAATGAAAGGTCACACATTTTCATATTAGATGTCTCTTCACAATAGGGCTGACTTGTATACATTACATATAAATTACTTTTATAATAGGCCAATTTGTACCCTTGTCACTCATCGCTAGTGTTTGGGGTTTTTTTCTTTTTGAATTAGACAAGTTTACAACCGGCAGAATAACCATCTCAAGAAGATTAACCGAGCACAAATTACAAAAAATGGGTCTGCCTATTTATGTGCTCTTTCATTGCCACCAACCAGTATCCTTGCAGGCCACTTCGGAAGCAAGGTGGAGCCCTCATAAAAATGATATCCAGAAAGACACCCAAATACAGAGGATGAAGTAACCAACACACAAATAGACACAGAAACTGCTCGCTAGAACTTGCACATAGTAGGTTGAGGAAGATGCGCACTAGATCAAGGGACAAGGTGTGATATACAAGGGTGAATGTGAGTGTGTTATAATGGTACAAATGAGTACTAGTCACTCGAATATATACAAGTCCATGACAATGAAAGGTCACACATTTTCATATTAGATGTCTCTTCATTAGGGTCGGGACTTGTATACATTACAGAAATTACTTTTATAATAGGCCAATTTGTACCCTTGTCACTCATCGCTAGTGTTTGGGTTTTTTTTCTCATGATATCATCTTCAGAGGAGGTCTCGAGGCGAATACCTCCCACCACTCACCAAAACATCAACACTCTTTAGCTAGGGAGGTATTCTCTGAGATGTTTGCTTCTCGGGTCTTCTTCATATAGCCTCACTGCTATGCCATGGTCCTCCAACCACGACATGGTCTCACAGACCATGCTACTGTAGTATCTTCTTTGTCACACATGGCTATACCCAATGTGGACCTTTTCTAGGCCTCATCACCACTAGAATACAATAGGACCTACTCACTTCAGAGGTGGCACTCAGGGACCTTGTCACTAGCAGTGCATGCCAAGGACCTACTAGCCCATGGCATGTCCTCAAGGGACACTTTCACACATGTGTGCACCCATGTGGATATTCTAGGGTTCACATCCCCCTAGGTGTCATTAGGACCTACACACCCATAGTGTAATACTAGTGTAGCACTAGGACCTACACACCCATAGTGCATCGCCAAGGACCTACTTGCCCATGACGGTTCACTTGGTCTACTCCTGGATGTGTCCACATGGTCTACTCAATAAGGACGGTGCCATCCCAAGACAACTTGTCACTACTCCGACAAGTGTCATGCTCAACTCCATCTCAGGGGAGTGTTCTCCAAGTTGACCCAACCCGATATGGGGAGAAGATCGGTGTCCCACAAATTGACTCCAACCCATCCACCTAAGAAGACCCAACACAAAGGTAATCTACCCACTGGGGAGGAGAGAAGGAACGCACACACTCGGCAGACGACCCAACCCAGCTCTAGGGGAGAAGACTGAGAGTAACTCTCACAAATCACTCCAAAATTTCACTCACTCTAGGGAGAGACCCGTGAGAATGTTTCAATGGGTTGTAATCAACAATACCCCTAACGGTAGAGTATTCCACTCCAAGTTTATCACGTATAATTAACTGACTTAGCAAGAGGTTCTGCGAGAGCATTCGCAATCTACTCATCCCATACAGGTACCACTAGTATTTCCTTTGCACCATATCTCAAATGTAATGAATTTGAATCCAAGATTCGGATCAAAAATCCCCGCAAGGAGATTTCAAGCCACACTATTCGTGATAATACCATACATATTGCAATATACTTAGCTTCTGCAGTACTAAAGGCCACAAAAGTTTGTTTCCTACCATACCAAAAAACCACTACGGATCCCAAGCTGAAACAACCACCAAAAGTGCTCTTCCTGTCAACTGCGCTCCCTACCCAATCTAAATCAGCATATCCCTACAGTCTCATGTCAATACTAGAAGCATATCTCAGCCCATATCTAACTGTGCCTCGCAAATATCTCAACAACACATGTTACAGCCCACCAATGTATTCCCGCTTCTGACTAACTCATAGTAACCGTTTCGCACTCATCGCATAGCAAAATATCGCTTTGTTAACTTATACATCAATGATCCAATCAAATCGTGGTATAAATGTGGATCAATAAGTCCGAATCGAAAAGAATACCCACTCAACTTTTTTCAGATTCAACACCATCGATGTGGTCATGGATTTACATCCATCCCAAATCTCCTCAAGATTCCAATTGTGTACTTCCCCTGACACAGGAATATCTCATCAGTTCTCTACCAAACCGGTTCTGGTGCAACTTCATACCTCTGAAATTGTAGCATTCTCTGGTTCTGGTGCAATTTCATCCATAAATGAGTAGCCTCAAATTAGCGTTAGGTCAGGCTTCAAAAACTTGTCTTTTTCCATCTCAAAATTTAGTAAAAGATCTCTCAGAAGCAGGCCTTAAACGATATCACAATTTCTGTCTTGAATATGTTCGAATGCTTCTCATTGTAAACTTCAGTTATATACTGAAAAATGCTCCCAGATTCATCACTTGAGTCTTCACAACAGATCTTTAATTCTCATAAAGGATGGATCTCAGACTTGCTTTAAATAGCAGTCCGAGCCTATACCAAACTGGGGCTGGAATATTCCTCGGAATTTTGCCATGAATTTGTTGGAATATACCTCAGAAATCTGTCACGAATTCGCTGGAATATACCTCAGAACTGGATCTGGAACTCATCTTATAGACTGCTCAAACATTCGGCTTATATTTCACTTCAGACCTGATCATGTAGACTGCAAGGCTCAGCCTGCAGTATCTCAGGTACAGACCTCAAACTAGGCCTAAATGACCTTGATTATGCCTCTGTCCGTATTGGGCTTGTAATTCATCTCTAGAATTCAATCTTCACAACCTTTCAAACTTCCATAGAGAGCATGCCAAAGACACCTGCAATTTATCTCAGGTTTGACACTTGTGTTTCTTTCTTGTTGTGTAGCCCTAACCTTATCGACCATTAAGGGACTCGGCCCTTCTTTTCTGCCAGCAACAGGGCTCTAACAGTCCTTAGTTTTCATGCAATTGGTCATCTTCAAGACCCGCTTCTGATTCCATGTTGAATTTTTTGAATGCTAGACTAGTTTACAACTGCAGTAAAAAACCAGGATCTCAAGAAGATTAACTGAGCACAAATTACAAAAAAAATGGGTTTTCTCGTTTCTCCATAGGCAATGCTCTTCATTGCCACTCAACCATAGGCATCCTCAAGTGCCACTCCTGAGCAGAGCAGGAGACCTGCTACAGAATGATATTCAAGAGAAATACATCCAAATACAGAGAGGGATGAAGTGTAACTAGATACACCAGCACAATACAGAAACTGCTCGCTAGAACTTGCACATAGTAGGTTGAGGAAGATGCACACTAGATCAAGGGACGAACTGTGATATAGAAGGGTGAATGTGAGTGTGTTATAATGGTACAAACGAGGATGAGTCACTCAAATATATACAAGTCCATGACAATGAAAGGTCACACATTTTCATATTAGATGTCTCTTCACAATATGGCCGACTTGTATACATTACATATAAATTACTTTTATAATAAATGCATTTGTACCTTTGCTCCATCGCTAGTGTTTGCTTTTTCTCTTCTCATGATATCATTCTTAGGAGGTACCCTTGAGATGAATACTTCCCACAGCTACCACAAAAACATCAACAATTTTAACATGCTTAGAGGGTTTGATGCAGTGACCCTACATGGCACCTACTTTCAATTTATGGTTATGTTTGGCAATAAGCTATTTGTAAATCAGATATCAGTTATAAGAGAAGCAAGGAGAAGTGCAAATCATTAGTGCCATTATTCACTTTACTTCATCATCCATGCCTCATTGTCTTCTTCTTATCCAAGTCCAAGTTTGTAGCAGTGGTTTGATAGTTTAATAAGTTAACAAGGTCTTGAGTAGTCACAGTGATCTACATCTCCTCCCATTCCTTAGGGTAAACTTGACCTGATTTGTTCAGAGCTATCAAGAGCATTTCTCACCAATGAAAAAAAAAGCAAGTTCGCCTAATTTATGAAATTGTTTTGTTGTTGAGAATTCCATATTGGCTCTCTTTGCTCATGATCTCAACATTTTAGGGATTTCAATTAGCAAGACTTAATCTTGTTTTACCGTGCTAATTTTCTTCTTTTTGCTTTCTCCATCATTCACTAAATTTGGCACCAATAGCTTTCAAAGTCCATATTCTAAATTTTAGGTTTTTCTTAGGGATACTTCCTTGAAACTAGCAAACACTAATTTTAAAGCCAGAGAAGTACTCGTGATAGGAGTGCTTTTCTTAAGTGATCATTCAACGTCCCTTACGAAGTTTTCCAAGGGGCAACATTGAGTGATAATATTCTGTTGTCATTGTCTAGGAGCGATTGTCATCTTCCTATGAGCAGTGGCTTGGGCTACACGACATACTGATGAGCAACATGCATTTGGAAGATCCTATTGTTCAATCTAGTGAATCCATTGTTGAAAGATCAAGACACTCCAGACATATAAAGAAGATATTTTCAAATTGATCTTGGTAATTAAAACATTGTCTTCATGATGGCACAATGAATTGCTGATGAAAAAATTTATTAGATCAATTCGAGAAGTATATATAATACTAGGGCATTCCCTTAGTCTTCACAAAGTAGTTGACGAATCTGACCAAAGGCGACAATCACTTGCCCCTTCGATTTTTATCCAGCAGAAGAGTGTTACTCTTTTGTTCTTTCCTTTCTGGGGTAGGGCATGTGAATTTCCTCGTAGATAAGATGCTTGTGGTGTTTTCCAGGAAGTAGCACATTTATTCGATGAAGACTAGCCTAGAAAATGACTATCAGGCTGGAGATCTTTTTGAAACAGATGATGATTCTAAGGATGATGACTCTAGTGTCCTCTCTTTTCCTCATTGCCTGAATATGATGAAGAACAACTTGAGGATCTTCTAGAGCCTATTGATGAAGTTGTTGAGGATGAAGAGGAAGATGTTGGGAACACACTACTTGCTTTTGATACCACATTTAATCAAGAAGGAGAAGATTATGGAGGGAACTCAAGAAAGCTTCTTATGACAAAGTGTTGGGCATTAACCACCTTTCAAGAGGTTGGCATTTCCATATTCTTCATCAGGGTGTGTATCACCCAGCCTAACTTAACAGCCGTGATGGTTTCCACTAATCAATGGACCACTTGTGAGAGCATGTTGGCCACTTCTTTGAGGAATTGAACCCTGGTGAGGGCAAAGGAGAAGAATATGAAGAAGCCTCTGAACCTCATGAGCATGAGCATGATCATGATGTGTATCTTGATGTCGATCCTATCTATGATACTAAACACAAGGGACAAAAATGAGATTTAAACCCTGATTTGTTAACTCTCATCAGCAATGGTTGCGGATTTGAAGAGAAAGTACAACACATCAGCTGAAGATCCAAATCAATAGAAGAATCCATTGCCCATTTCTATGAAGACGTTGATTCAGGAAGAGAATCTAGTTGGAATAACATTTCTATGAAGACACTGATTCAAGAAGAGCATCCAGTTCGAGTAACATTGCAACATGAAGAACAACTTTCGGTTTTGGCAATAGCTAATTTTTACAACTGCAACGAGATCACAGCAATGGCTGTAATTTCCAAACAGAAAAAGTCTGCCAATTAGGTAATGACTATGCAATGTTATTTTATGTCATAAATATTCGTGAGTCTAATCATTCCTTGGATGTAGGAAGACATGTTGACCCCGTAGAGCAATGGATGGAGGATGTGATTCAGAGGTCAACACTGAAGAGCCTTCGATTTTTTTTCCTTTTTACTAACCACTAATCAGTCATATTCTGAGTTGTTGCAACCAGCAGTGTTTTTGTCTCAAAGAGTTAATCCACTGCATGACTGGTTGTATTAGCACTTTGATTATAATGATTTCTCTCATAGAATCAATCGATTACATAACTGGTTCTGCTTGTGTTTTGAGTATATTCATCAGTGATGCCATTTATTAGGTCAGTTTTAGGGGTTTTGAATCACTTTCAGTCAAAATTTGAGCCAGTGCTTTCAAGTATTCCTTTAGTGTTTTCAGTGTGTTTTCATTCAAGTCAATAAGTGTCTTTGACAAATGCCTTTGTAATCAGGGTTGCATGGGTTATTCAAAGGGTCTGGTATATTTCATGATGTAAACAAAAAATTCATCTTTGATTGTTGTAAGGACTCTCAGTCAAGGTCAAATAAGGTCCAACTTAAGTCTATTTCAGGTCCAAGTCTTGTTCTGTTAGAGGTTAATCACCAAAAGATTGCAGGCTGGGATTCTCAGCATCCCACAAGGGAAAGTTGTCCCCTTTTAGATCCATCATTATCCCCTTCTCGGGACAGACATCATCTTTGGTGGATTTGTTGTTGAATCTGCATTATCTACAACCTGTTGATGATTGCAACTTCATGAGACATTCCTCCAGGTCGTACTCCCCGATGGACTGAGTTGAGTTGACCTGTGACAATACTCCTCAATGGACTAAGTTGAGTATGACACTTATCGATGGATTGATAAGTTGTACTAGGCTGGTGCCCAGCTACCCTTGGGTTGTAGCCCAGGATCGTGATTTTCCTCCAGATCTGCATCTCGAGCAGAGCTTGGGATCCAAGGATGAGACATACTCAGGGTTGGTGCCCAGTGATCCTTGGGGTGTAGTCCATGAGGTTGGGATATATTTTCTAGGTCAATTCCCAATTGACCGAGCTGGGTTGGACCTGTGGACACATTATGTGGTTGTAGCCCTAGTGTATTCTAGTTGGTTGTAGCCCCTAGAAGAGCTTGAGAAAGTCCACATTGGTTGTGGCCATGTGTGACGTGATGGAAAAGACCCTTTCACTATGATGTCAGAGAAGGAAGAAGGCCCAAACCTTGCACATAAGACCTGGAGGTTCAAGTCGGCCATGTTGAGTGGCACCACTTGGACATGATAGTTCACATGTTGGACTTGTATATAGAGCCACCTCCCATTTGGAGACATCACTTTGGATCATTCTCTTCGCATTTCATTTCTCTTGGACTAGTGCGTTACCTTTGGAGTAGTAGTGCCATTCTTCTTTCCGGTCTTGGATCTTCTCTTGGACAAATATTATAGGGAAAGGTTAAGTCGGTTCTCCTTCCCTTGTGCAAGGGTTTCCAAGATAAATTCTTGTGTATCTTCTGCATGGTTATCTTCTTGTGATTTTGGTTGTTTGTTGCAGCCATTGTATATGGTTTATGCTTCTACTAATGTGAAATGTTAAAGAAAGTTAATGAAATTGAACAAGCATAAAATTCAACACAACTTAATATGAACTTTGAACTTGAGATATAGGGTAGATTTGCAGAGACATCATTGTTGAATTTTCCTATTACTCAATCACTGAGATTAATGCTAATAATTACTAAACTCAAAAATTTACTTTGCTAATATAAATTTCAGAATTATGCAGTTAACCCATTGCAGAAGCATACACAAAACCAAGCATAAAATAGGACAACACCAGATGTACCCTGGAAACCCTAGTGTCGGTAAAACCAGCTAAGAGGGGCTTTATTGGCTTCAGAAAAAATTTACAGCAGCAAAATAAACTGAAAATTCTGACAAATTTCCCAGCAAGAATTCACATTCCTCAGCAGAAAAACTTGCCCAGTTGTTGGTTGTACAGCCCAACAATTTCTGGCCCTGTACGGCCTGTGTACAGCCTGTACGAATTCGGCCTGCGTATGGCCTGCTTGTTGTTACTGGTATGGCATGCAAACAGCCTTCTCAGGCAGAGAAAACTCGTCCTAAACTCAGCCTGCTCCTCTCTGCTTGTTGCTATCCTAAATTGACCCTTTTTTGCAGACCAGTACGGTCCAAGGATAGCCTCTGTTGGGCATCCTCTGCTGGCTGCCCAAAGTTGGCCCTGAACTTTCCCTCTCGCCTGTGATGCTCCCCCTCTTCTTCTCTTTCCCAAGCACCCTCTTCTTCTAACCTGCATAACCTCACAAATGAAAATGGTGTGCTTCTCCACCCTCATCCCCTTCTTTTATCTCACCTTCAACCACCTTTTATGCCTTGGTTTGTGTGCCAGTTCAACCTTCAAGGCTCCAAGGAGGCGCGCCTTGGTTGGACCCCAATAACCCACCTAAAAGGCTCATGAGGGTGCACCCCTAATTAGCTAAGGACCCACCAAAACTTAACTAGCACCCTCTCTCCCCGGGCCCCACAACCACCTGCCAACACTAAATTTAGTCGATTTTCCTAAGTCGAACTTAGGCTAAGATAATAACATTGATCTGGTTCAATTAGTGTGTCCATCAGCTGGCCTAGGACACATAGGCACAATTGAGACAGCTACCGAGCTAAAAATCTAAATCTCCCTCTTAGTGAGGGAGGTGCTCACCCAGATCAATCGCTATCCCATGGAAATCTGCTAACGCTATAGTCATTCTAAGTGAACTAGAAGACCCAATTCGCCACCTCCGCTACACTCTAATTCAGTCGTCCTCGCTTCTCGCCCTCCATCACGTCAAGTCATACCGCTGACTGGCTCGGATGAAGCCTCTCGTCCACTATACTCAACTATTGACACTGATTGTTGATCCAGGATCCCCTTGAATCCAACTAAGGCTGTGTCAGTCTCTGCAAGACTCCCAGACATCATATGTCTTTCCTCCAATGCCAAGCTCATATCCAGTACGCCTTCCACCTATTTGAGCCTCATTCATCCTCAAACATCGGCTGTAGACAAATTCCTTGTCCTCCTCCGTGAGTCGGCTACACATAGAGCAAATTGACCCTCAACTCCGGTAAATACATCACCTCATCCACCTCCAGAAAACCACCCAATCTAGTTGGATATCACACATCCAACCCCCTTCACGGCATGCCGGTAGGCGTCAAAATTTCACTACCCATTAATCGAATCGGAGTCTTCGCCTCCTCAAACACTAAGGAACACCTCCTCAAGTCTTTTTGTAGCTCAAGGTTTCTTTTGCATTGGCAAAGGCTCCAACATGCGTGGCGATAACAATGGTCTTGGTGACTTTATAAATGATTTTATAAAGTTAAGGGGTCTTTTATTATTTAATGAGTAAAGTGACTTTATAAAGTTTGGGTCATTTAAGTGATTTAAGTGATCTCAACGAGATACTAAGTCATCATTGTTAGATCGTGAGAGGAAAGATCTAATCTTGGCCATTGAAATCTAGGGTTAGGTAGTTATTCATTAATGAGTTATAAAAAGAGCATTTTGACAAAGATGGGGCACACATTCCAAGAAGAGACTTTTGGAGAAGGGCTGAAAGAAAGAAGAGAAGGAGCAGCAGTAAGGGTGCAAATCCCAAGAAGAAAATATAAGGCACACATCCCAAGAAAAAGTACATCATTTAATGAGAGGTATGTACAACTTTGAAGAGGACCGTACAGTACAGAATTAGAGGGCAATACAGCAGGTGTTAGCACATAAATTTGTTAAATTTGGCATCACACTCATTCTCCAATGAGAGGCCATATGGTCTACCGGCCCAATCTTCGAGGGCTGCACCTGTGGAGATTTGGAGAATCAACTAGTCTTGTAGGAGGTATTGACAAAAAGCTATGTGGAACGATAACCCCGCAAGTATAGAGTCAAAACCAAAAGTCGTGATCTAACGATATGCAGTGATCTTGTGAGTCAAGATGAAAGTCTAATGCAAAATCCAGGGGAACATACAACCTCTATCAACATAGGCAGTCTAGTGCAAAAGCCTTCCGTGGGAATGTACAACCTCTCGGTGGAGTATAGACAAACTAGTAAAAGTCGGGGAAACATACAACCTTCCGGTGGAGCCTAATCGTTTCAGTAGCCGAGCAAAAGTCAAGGCATCTAGCAAGAGGTTGGAAACATAAATTCCTATGAGCTAAAACAAACAATCTTCTCCTTATATTGCAAAATGATATAAATGTATTGGATATCTTAGTGATAACGTAACACTATCCACACCATGAAGAAATTTGAATTGCCATGTATAAGAGTCAAGATGAATGAGTTATTGAACTCAATTTGTAAAAGGTCATCAAGTCATAAGTCGAAGCTGCATAAAGTTGCAGGGACAGCGTAAGCAAGTTGCATAGTTGCATAAGTTGCACATTGCATGCATGCATGTCATGCATGCTGAGTTAGTTTGCATGCATGTTCAATCAAGTTCTAAATTCGAACCAAGCGAGGTCTCATGTCCAAGTTCTGTATTTTGAAGTGTAAAGTCAAGTTATGATAAACATGCAAACAAGTTTTATTTCGAAAGCCCTTCCTCCCTCCCTTCCACTATCTTATATATGCAGAGGTCAAACCTCATCCTTACATAATGTTGTGCAGTGTAAGGGTGAAGGAGGAGAGGCAGCGTATCAGTCCAAAAAGAAGCAACAGTACTCTGCTACAGTGCAGGTACATATCAGTCCAAAAGGCAGCAAAAATTCTCTGCAAACAGTGCTGATATATATATCAGCAAAAAAGGAAACAAATGGGTCCTAGGGCAGCATGGGAATTCTGTCCACAGTGCTGGTATATAACAAAGGTATTTATCAACAAAGTATCCCAGCATTCTACAGGTCATACAGTCAGGTATAACTAATTTTGGCAAGCTCTTTAAGAGCAGAACCATGGATGGAATTTTTGTAAGGATCAGCTACATTTTATTTGGTAATAAAGAGATTGTCACAGTTTTTCTCCCGTATAGGGTTTCCAGGGTACATGTGTTGTGAATCTTCATGCTGGTAAATCTATGGTATTGTTGTTCAGTTTTATGAATCATATTAAGTGCAAAGTATTGCAGAAATTAAAGATCATATCAGCAGTTTAAAATCAAGTTCATAATTAACAAAATTAAGGCTGAGATTTGGCACAGATTTCTTAATGTTGTTTTGTTGTTTTGATCTTACAGTTTCTGTACTGTTAGTACAGAAAACCAGGCACGCATTTCAAGGAAGTTTGCTGCTGTCAAACAGTACAGCCGTACAGTGAAGGTTGGGTGCAGTTTTCAAGGAAATCTGGTACAGTTTTCAAGGTGGTTTGGCATGCATTTTGAGGGAGTGGCTGAGTAGTTTTCAGAGATAAGTACTAGTGCATTTACTTCTGTAATTAACTGTTGTAACCTCGGAAATATTTTCCAGTGAGCTCATCTAATAAAATCTCTCTTGGCTGGTTTTCCCTTTGGGGTTTTTTCCAGGGGCTTTGCCCGAAAATCTACTTGTCAAATGTATAAATGAGGTTGTCTACTGTTCATTTATTTCCGCTGCTAATTTTTCAGTCTACTTAGTCCATGTATTTCTGCTCATAAAGTACAATAGAATGTTGTTAAGTTTGCTGCATTACTGTCGAATTTATTGGAGGTTGAAATCAGAATTTGCTAAGTGTTTGACTAAAGTCATAAGTGAAATTACAGTATGGAATTAGAGGGCTATA
>SNQJ01S0260936.1:1890-12240 GCA_010110895.2 Picea sitchensis
AAAAAAAAATGAGAAAAAAAACTAAAAAAAAAACAAAATTCAATAAAATATTTTAAGAAAAAACATATTTGATGAAACTAAATTAGAAAACCTTAAAAAAAACAAAATTCATAAATATCTAAAAAAAAATCATATTTATATATAACATATATGTTATAATATATGTTATATATATTGCCTTTTTTACCCAGAATAATCTATGTAGTCTCTTCGGACTTCTCTGCGGTTTTTGGAAATTATTTTTGTCTTCTTCAACGGGTTGAGCAATTGGACATCTGAAATGAGGTGAGTCACTTTTTACTTTGATTCAATTTTAATTTTACGTAAAGAGAGTTAAATATATTTTATTTTTTATTTATTTTAAGTTTGATAAGTAAAAGTTGATTTGAGAGATAAAGTCAATCCATAATAATAATTGTTACATATTTTTTTCTCTTCTTTTCAATATGAGCACTCCACCACCTATTCCAAAAACTCATNCAACTATCAAATCTACAATAAATTCCTATCTAACAGCATTAAAACTATTAAATGCCTCAGCTACCTAAGGACGTGAGCTTAAAGGCTCACGGTCCATTTACAATATACATAGTGCACTCCTTATGAATGCCTTCATCTAAAGGACGGCGCAACGACTTTCCAAAGCATTTCAAAATTTGTGTGTTGGTGCTATCCAACTATTTCCTCTAAATGTGCTGGCTCGCTTGATGAGTGAGCAATGCTCCTGCATCAGATGCTTACTGTTTACATTATTTAAATGGTATGTTTATAATTGTTTTGTTTCTCTGTTATGCATTTATTCCAATGCTGAAATGTGTGTATGATTTCATGTTGAATGTATGAAGTCCCTGAAAGAGGAAGAATAAGTTTCAATTGTTTCTCTCCCTGAGAGTTCCTGGAAGGAGTGCAGTGAACGTTCGCAAGGTGTGCATTGACGTGGGTCTAATTTTTATCTCAGAAAGCTTAGGAGAGATATCGTTGTTCTCATACCAGTAGAAGTGCAGGAGAAGCACAGAGCCATGCAAGGTGTGCGCAGGCTG
Organism: Picea sitchensis; assembly: GCA_010110895.2. Taxonomy (NCBI): domain Eukaryota; kingdom Viridiplantae; phylum Streptophyta; class Pinopsida; order Pinales; family Pinaceae; genus Picea; species Picea sitchensis. Next base: position 2,931 of record SNQJ01S0260936.1, read on the forward strand.
GTTGAGGCCTTAGAATTTATCAACTAAGTTAATGTTGAAGGACTAATGTTGCAAAAAGTGCACAGGATCGAAGACTCAGATAACGAGAGGTTAATTGAAAGTTTGTTGCAAGGAGTGTGAGCAGGATTCCTTTTGGAGGCTTGAATTTGCAAGCGAGAGCTCAAGAGAGATAACACCTTTGAAGTGTTCAAAGGAAGGTGGATATTGAAAACGTATTGTAGAGGTCAAGTTCAGGTGGAATAAAACCAAGTCATTTTGGCCAGCGATCCTTGAGAAGAGTGACGAACGGTGAAATTTCTTCATGGAGAAGTGATTAAATGTTGAGAGCCCTAAGATCACACCAAGTTGTGAGGGATTTAAGATCTTAGAAGCACCCCAAGAAAAGAACTGTATGTATGGTGAGAGGCTTTTGTGAAGGAAGCGTCGAAGTTGTGAGAGTCATTGGATATTGCAGAGTGACAAGGTGGTTAGAGGTCGATGAAACCCATCACCCAGGATTTGAGGGTCAATATGAGTCGTTGATCTCATTTCAACCCATGTTGTTGGATCATTTTGTGAATTCGGGGTTTGTGAGTTTGGAGGCCAGACCAAATTCTTGGTTTCACAAAGTCCCGAGTTGCGTAGAGCAAGGAAGGAGATCCATACCATTGGATCCAAGCCACGGGAGAACTGTTGGATTAGAACCTCTGTGGGGTATCACGTATTGGGGGTTTGGGGGTTGAAAGAATTTATTTTCGATAGCGAAGTCATGACGTGTTGAGCATCAAGAGCCTGTACTAACCTATGGCACATCCGTTAGGTGGGACCGCATGGTTGATAGGTGGCATAACAACAAGTGCCTAGAGAAAGGTGGAAGCGGGTGACAGGTGGTGGACACACGTCGCCTGGGAAGGAGTCAGCCCATTGTTGACTTATCGTGTTTTGGGGATTCACAAAGGAGGAGCATGAGGGATCAACACTCCAACTTCCAAAGTCGCGAAGTGTGAATAGTGCTAGTGTTTATCCTAGCCTACGGTTATATGTAGCAGGTGCTAGTGAGGAGGGAGAGTCATTGACTCATGAACTCTCGAGTTTCGAAAGGTGCTTGCGCTAAGACCCGGTTGTGGTCACATGGAGATGTAAGGTGCACGCCTGGTGTTAAGTTGCGTAGGATGGATTTTCATGAAAGACCTGTGGATTGGATTTGTGAGGTTCCAATAGGGATCCGAGGGATTCGCTTCAGCTTGAGGAAAATTTAGAACGATCCTGTGCGGATCACAGCTAGAGGGTCAGGGGTCTGCATCAATTTTGGTATCAGAGCCTAGAACAAATTCTTTTCTTTCTGTAGCAGAGAGAAGGGAGAAAATTTTACAGCCATGTCGTCGAGAATAAGAGATAGGGAAATACCTGATTCAACAGTGGAAAGAGAAATCCGTGAATTATGTGCCAGACTTGATGCTATGGAGACAACATAGAGGCGTACATTTGACGCTGGGGATATCAATGAAGATGAAAGTGAAAATGAAGCTGGAAACAATGGAGAAGAAGTTGCAGTCGAAGATGCTACAGAAGAACACCTATTTAGATTTGTTTCAAGGATAGGTGCTAGGGAAAAAATGGACATTCCAGTGTATGAAGGAAACTTGGATGTTGAAGAACTTTTAGACTAGATTAGATCTCTAGACAAATACTTCAACTACGAGGATGCCGAGGAACACAAGAAAGTCAAACATTCCGTTACTAGACTTAAAGGGAATACAACACTATGGTGGGATGAACTACAGGCTGACAGATGTTGCAAGGGCAAGCAAAAAATCAAAAACTGGGATAGAATGGTTGCAAAGAAGAAAGCCAAGTTTATACCCAGGGATTATCAAATCACTCTGTTTCAAAGGATGCATAATTTGAGACAGAAGATGATGTCAGTGAAAGAATACATTGAAGAATTCTACAGGATAAACATCAGAGCAGGTCATCAAGAAAGTGATGATAAAAAAGTTTCCAGGTACATGAATGGTCTATGATATGACATTCAAGATGAGATGAGCATGATGAACATTTAGACTATGAAATATGCTTATCAGATGGCTCTAAAAGCTGCAGAGAAGCTACGACGGAAGCAAGGTCAAAGAGGTCGAGGTAGAAGTCAAAGCAGAAGCAAGATAATTTCCCATGATAGGATTCAGAGACCTAAAGAAGAGAAGAAGAAACCTCAAACTCAACCTGAGAAGGGAGGAATCTCACATAGAAGGAAGTATGCTGATAGAAATAATTTTCCTCGAGCCAGAGGAAGAGGAAGAGGTAGAGGAGGTGAAGTGAAATGCTTTGTTTATGGAAAACGCGGACATAAATCCTATGAGTTTCCAGATAAGAAGAAAGAAGGTGGTGAAAATCAAATTGTCGAAGCTCAAGGATGGAATGTTGAGGCAGAAGACATTGAGGGTGGAAGATCCTTAATGATGAGGAAAGTTCTCTTGAAACCAGATAACTCAGCCCAAAGAAACTGTTTGTTTAGGACTGCTTGAAAAACTAAGGATAGAGTATGCAAGGTCATAGTGGACAACGGTAGCACCGACAATCTCGTATCTACAGAGATGGTAGAAAAGCTGGAGCTAGAGAATTTTGTACATCCAAGCCCATATAGAGTTTCGTGGCTACAAAAAGGACATCAGGTAAATGTCACTAAACAATGTTTAGTCAAATTTAAAATAGGACGATACAAAAATGAAATATTATGTGATGTCATTCCCATGGATGTTTGCCATCTATTATTGGCTAGACCATGGCAATATGATAGAAATGTGGTTCATGATGGGGGAAATAACACGTACACCCTGGAAAAAAATGGTAGGACTCACATGTTGCTGCCGATTAAGGATAAAGAAGTGAAAACAGAGATGAGAAACACTGTACTTCTCATGAGTGGGAAGGAACGTCTTAATTAGGTTAATAAGAAGGAAGACATAGAATTTATTGTGGTCAGGAATCCCAAAATTATTTTGACCAGTACGAGAATAGATGATCTACCAGAAGAAATTCAAAAGTTGCTGGAAGAATTTGCTGATATAGTAGTGGACGAACTACCTTGTTCGTTTCCACCCATAAGGAGTATAATCCATCATATCGACCTTATACCTAGGGCCAATTTATCAAACAAAGCAGCGTACAGATTGACACCGTGGGAAAATGAAGAAGTTAAGAGGCAGGTCTAGGACTTAAGGGACAAAGGATTGATTCGAGAGAGCTTGAGTCCATGTGTTGTTCCGATAGTGCTCAGCCCAAAGAAAGATGGAGGCTAGAGAATGTGTATAGACTCAAGGGAAATCAATAAGATTACCATTAGATACAGATTTCCATTTCCAAGGATGGACAACTTGATGGATTGCTTGAGTGGAGCAAAGTTTTTTTCAAAGATTGATTTGAAAAGTGGGTATCATCAAATTCAGATGAGAGAAGGTGATGAATGGAAGACAACATTCAATATGAATGAGGGGCTGTGTGAATGGCTTGTCATGAAATTTGGCTTAATGAATGTGACCAGTACTTTCATGAGGTTGATGAATGAAGTCCTGAAGGATTTCATAGGGAAATTCGTCATTGTATATCTTGACGATATATTAATTTTCAGCAAGACAGAAGAAGAACACTTAAAGCATCTAGTTACAGTAATGAGGAAAAGGTAGCATAGACAATATCATATCTACATAGATGGTAGAAAATATAGATATGGATACTGTTGTACATCCAAGCCCATATAGAGTTTTATGACTACAAAAAGGACATCAGGTAAATGTCATGAAACAATGTTTAGTCGAATTTAAAATAGGAGGATATAAAGATGAAATATTATGTGATGTCATTCCCATGGATGTTTGTCATCTATTGCTAGGTATACCATGGCAATATGACAGAAATGTGGTTCATGATGGGAGAAAGAACACGTACACCCTGGAAAAAAATGGTAGGACTCACATGTTGCTGTCGATTAAGGATAAAGAGGTGAAAACAGAAATGAGAAACACTGTACTTCTTATGACTGGGAAGTAACTTCTTAATGAGGTTAAGAGGAAGGAAGACACACAATTTATTGTGGTTAGGAAACCCAAAATTGTTTTGACCAATACAAGAATAGATGATCTACTAGAAGAAATCTAGGAGTTGTTGGGAGAGTTTGCTGATATAGTAGTGGACAAACTACCTTGTTCCTTGCCACCTATCAGGAGTATAAGTCATCACATCGATCTTATACCTGGAGTGAGTTTGCCTAAAAAAGCAATATATCGGTTGACACTGCAAGAAAATGAAGAAGTTAAGAGACAGGTCTAGGACTTAATGGACAAAGGATTGGTTCGAGAAAGCTTGAGTCCATGCATTGTTCCGATAGTGCTCAGCCCAAAGAAAGATGGAGGATGAAAAATGTGTACAGACTCAAGGGATATCAATTAGATTACCATCAGTGTAACATCCTCCTCGTTACGACGACAACCTCCTATAACAAGTTATTATTTTTTTTTTTTTTTAAAGTGTGTGCACGCGCATGTACAAGGGAACAACACATTCGACTCTACGTCGCCACCCGACGACTAACAAGACACAACCATGATGAACACAATGAGACGACATAAGGTGCACAACAAGTACTGCAAGCATTACATGACCATCAATCGACCATAAGAAAACTGACTTCCCGCCCGTCCTACCCTGCAATGGTTAGGAACTCCAAGACACATAATCAATGCTCAAGCCCAGGTTCCCATCGATTTTAGCCATTTAAGGTCTCAGGGATGGTGACTGTTCTGAGGAACATGGAGGTGTGTACATCCCACCCAACACAAATAGACCAAGCACACAGAAGGTTTAGCACCCAAGTACTGCATTAATTAAATGAACAACAACCCTTATCTACTAACTAAGAATAAATTGTTGTACTTAATCTCAGGACCTTACACCATATGTTATCAATAACAACTAAAATTACGATGACGCTTCCATGACATAATAAACATATTATATTTATATCCCATTAACTTTTTCACAAATAACGATCACCTTACGTTTCATGTGTTATCCCAACAACCCAACTGCAAGTTACTGCCCTAAAAGGGTAACCCTATTACATTTAAGTTATAAAAGTATGCAGGAATAACATTTACACGAAGTTAAAAATAATTTTAATTAGCCCTGCAACGAACCAACCATTTCATTACTTTTCAAACTATAATAACTTGTAAAGAAATTAACCATAATATTACCTACACATGTTATCATACTAACATAGCATTTTTCATATTGTAAAATCTTTACCTTTACATGCTTCAATCTATAAAGTGAAATGAACTGACATTTCAATATCATAGCAAACAAATAAAGACGATGAATGTAAGGAGTCAATTCATACTGAATCACATTGTAAACCACATTGTAAATAAGGTTCTTTTATTGTAAGCATACAATTTAACCTTAACCTTAACTCACTGAACCCAATTTATAATTCCATAGCCGGTAATGGTGAACCATATTTTACGCAACTTCCCATCGGTTTTTAATCCATAAATGATGTGATATCCTAAAATCAAATGACGCAATCATTACAAGATAATTATTGACATTAACATAAAACTAAGGCCATAATAGGGAAGATCTCAAGAAGCGCTTTTATCTCCAATTAACCATTGTTACCATACCACTCACCATTAATTAGAATATCTAAAACATCAAGATTCTAAGGGAAGAAAAAGGGAACAATTCCATTCACAACAATAGGAAACTAGACAGCTTTAATATAACCAATCATTTTAACCCATTAACAATAGAAAAAATATGCCATCATCAACCCTGCATTACTTCCAACAGTAATCATCAACCATTTAATATTATAATAAATTGCCAACAGAATGTTAAATCATTACATTCCTGTACCTACGCTAACATTTCAATGTCCTATGTTGCATTAACAGTCCCTAAGAACCAAATTATCATTTCAATTATTTATTATAATAAATTGCAACAGAAAGTCAATAATTTACATTATGGTGGCATTCGTTTACTTAAGAATCTAACAATTACTACAGTTCATTAACATGAAATTACCGACAACTCCTTAAGTGTTAATAACCAAGATTAGAAAACAATTTACGGAGGATATCACACACAGATCAGAATCATTCTGGCATGTGATCTGACATTATGCCATCGGTAGCACCATTCGGTCGTGCATCCCATTATGAAAAATGTGCCTCCGACAACCAGCCAACGTGCATCTCGGGGCGGCCATTAAGGCAAAGATTTAAGGAAAGGGTCAGAAGCAGGTGATTTTTAGGGTCTCAGACTGTCAAAAGAAATTAAGCTATAGGTCGACAGTGATATAATCCAGAGTCTGCTTAGGAGGAGAGTCATCTGGTTGCTGGGAAAAATGCTGCTCGTTACCGTTTAAGCTGGGCATGAGGGCAAGGGATAGATACCTCCCAGAAGACAAAGGATCTGGGCTGTTACTAAAAATGGTCATGAATGAAAACGACCATCCAGGATGAAAAAAAGGTGCCATGCATGTAACAGAGGGACTAACACTGCGCCCAACTAGAGTTAGCACACCTAGAGATTAATCAATATTTTAAATAATAACCAGAACGGTTTAAAGGACCCAAAAAGGAATACAATGCTGCCAGCATGAAACGCAAGACCTGCCGATCGCCGAACAGAGTTAGACTCATCTATTAGGGTTGTGAATGTAGTTTCCACCGCCATTATCCAGGCAATGGCAGAAACAATCAGGGTACCCATCTCGCTGTCATAGAGTAAAACAAAATTTACACGCAACAAAAATGTTGTCACTAAAATGCCACAGTCAGACCAATCAATTGATACGAGGTTGCAGTCACACATTACATATATCTTTAACATTTCCTGAGGTGGGCGTAATTTACAGGTTTTAGAGTATCATAATCAATAATATATATCGTCGTGCTAGAATAGATATTCAAACACACCATTTAGGCATGGGTTGTTGTGCAAACAAGGATGAGGTATACTCTATGCAAGCAAGGGAATTGACGTTGACTCCACGACATCACTACAACCCTACTTCTAGAAAATTAGATGAACAATAACCAAGAATTGTTGGGCATAATCTAAGCCTCTTAATCGCTCACGATTATCTACCGGTTAATAAATCACAGTCGTTAGGCACAAATGGTTGCAGGTGATACACCACTATTAAGAAATCTATCTATGAGCCATCCATTGGACTATATGGAGCACCTACATATATAATCACTAACTGTAATTTATGCAAAATATGTCTAACTACCTATAGGAGGGACAGTCTACCGGTTAATAAATCGTAGTTGTTAGGCACAAATGGTTGCAGGTAATACACCGCTATTAAGAAATCTGTCTGTGAGCCATTCATTAGACTGTATGGAGGGCCTACATCTATAATCACTAAATGTAATTTATGTAGAAGATGTCTAACTACCTAAAGGAGGGACAGGCAGTCAAATTACCCGTGGAACGCAACCAGGGGTAAAATTTTTTGAGACATGGTGCGTTGTTTAAAATGATCCCACCAAATTGATGGCTAGCGTACAAATTATGCTATTACTAGATTCGTTTTAGATGTAAAATTTGATAAGATTTACAGTGCGCAGATGGGATATAAGATACTGCCTGTAAAATTTTCGCTAACCCTCATTCTCCTTAAATATAATTTATTAAATAAACTCTCGTTTGTTGCATCATTCACAGACTATGATTATCCAACAAGCCTAAAACCAAGCTGAGGAAACCTTTTACATCTGTTACATTTTTCATATATTTAAAAATACTGGAGTGATAAAAATAGTCAATCCAACAAGAACCAAACACATATTAAAGTTAAAAGTTTCTACTCATTACACATGCCGATCTAAATCATCAATCCTACAACATTCTAGCATTCAACCAGAAGCGTACCGTTGCCTTCTCGCTTTCCCCGAGTGTCATCCGCGCACTCCATCCCGCTCCTGCTGGCCGACCATCGAGACCTCACCGGTACCTCCTAGCCAACGCTAGGGGTACTCTGCTCCCCCCTTATCCCCCCTAGCCGCAAAGGGGCCACACACTTTTCAGATGGTACGTCTATCTTCCCAGCTTGCCTTGCAAGGCTGAGCTACCACTCCTAGCCGAGCTGGAAAATTCCAACTCCCCACAAGTAATCAGTCAAGTCACAATTTCAGCAGTGTAACGTTACGCTAATAGTCGGTCCCTTTCTTCCTCAACTTCCTTTTCTTTTATAGAGTTTTTAGCACCTCCAACTTTTCCTCAATCACATTTAAATTAAGTTTTAATAAAAATATTCCAAATTTTCTCCTTCGCACAAGTGTCATCCATCCTCCTCTTTTCTCCAATAAATATTTTCTTTAAATTTATTAATTGTCTCATTTCCCTCACCCACCTAGAGTTTCTCCTAAATTTACTCCAGGTGTTCCTAGATCCCCTTACATGTTTTAAATACTTTCCCTAAAAGGATGTTGTTAAATTAGCTCAAATTAGAAGGTTCTTTATTGTAGATTCCTTACAATGTTGACCTCGCTTTTTACCATAAGTTCCCAACTTTCCTTTATTATGTTTCCTCCATTACTTAATTTCCTAATTCTTATTATTCCCTTCTTTCCCCTTTTTTATTAGAGCAAAAATGGCAGTTGCGCTATTTACTCTTTTCCCTTTATTATTAATTTAAAATATTTTTATACTTCCACAAGTTAAATAATTTAATTCCTCTTTACAATTTAAAACCACGGATTTTAATTAAATTATTCCTCTCTTCATTTTACCCTCTAAATTTAAGAAGACTAAAACTATTACTTAAGTGGGTTTTAGTTTATATCTTTATTTTTATTTTTATAGGGTCTTTTTCTTTAGGCTAAACAAAATTTTACCCTAGAGAAGTTTTAGACTTAGGTTTAGATTCTGAACTGGGTAACAATTATTTAGGGAAGTCCTTTTAAGCATTTATTAAGGTGCTAAATGTCTTAGGGCCATCTAGGTTTGTTCCTTCCTCAACATCAATGCGACGTGCCCTTCAGGACGCACCACGTGCTCCAAGGGTGCCACTCACCTCGGTTGTTTCTTTTGTGTGACGTGCCCTTCATGATGCACCACATGCTCCAAGGGTGCCACTCGCTAACTTGTGTTTCTTTCGCTCGACGTGCCCTTCAGGATGCACCACGTGCTCCAAGGGTGTGACTCACCAACTTGACTGATTGGTAGACATCTATAACCCCTGGAGTCAACACTCCACTAGGTGAACTTGTGGGAGACTAAGGGCTCTAAGGAATAAGGCCCCCGCCTTATT
>SNQJ01S0260938.1:0-12240 GCA_010110895.2 Picea sitchensis
CTAGTTGACTAGTTAACTCAGCTAAGTGGAAGTTCACTCTCGTAACTGCCTGAGAGACTAGACTAGGTGGAAATTTACTCTTGTAACTGATGGTGTGTGTCCAGATCAATTTAGACCACCACTATGGCTCATTAGTTACTCATGTATCCTATATCTATTCTAAATTATTCACTCTTTGAGTGTGGAATATGGTTAATGAGAATTCTTCCATTCTTTCTATCTTGTTTCTTCTTTCTCAATTTCTCTCTGCAAATGTGTGTAGTATTTTCTAGCTAGATCTATTCTATGCAGGTTCAACACATTTGTAGTCACAACTAGATAGGTCCAACACATATGTCAATCACCTACCACATCAACCTATGCCACATCATCACTTTCCATGTGTTAGTACGACCACCTGCCACGTGTCAATACGATCACCTACCATGTCACCAGTACAAACCTGCCAAGTCAGTCTATACGACCCTGCCACATCAATAGTATGGCCCTGCCACATCAACACTGTACGAACTATACAATCAACACAATTTTGCTTGTTTGGCATAGAAGACAAAACGTGATATCTCTCGCATACGACGTCTTTTTGAACTCATTCAAGTTGTGTTGGGATCATGAAGATGAGGTCTATGCATGAGTCCATTTTGAAGCAATTCCAAGCACTTTGATTTTTGAGCATATTTTGATCCCCTAGATCACTCCTCCCCATTGGACCTCTAGAAGACTACTTTTAGTCTAATTGAAGATGAGGGTACAGTTCCCTCACCTTTCCAACCTCAATCCATTTGGCCTTGCTTGGATTTGTGCCTTTAAGACCAAATCAAAGGTATTCCACATTCCCTCGTTTTGAAGTTCTCATCCTCCTTTCAAGGATTGTATCTTCATGTAGTTCTGAAAGATATTTTGGTGAGAAATCATCTATGGAAGGAATATGAACATGATCTACTTGATCATCAATCAAATGAGGCTCATACAATCTCAAATTCTCAACATTGAAAACTACATACATTTGCAAATAAGGAGGAAAATCCAAATGGAAGGCACTGTTACCAATATTTTCAAGAATCTTGAAAGGTCCATATCTAATTGGTTTTGTTGGATTACTGAGAGGGGGGGGAGGGGGGTGAATCAGTAATAGAACAATTTAATCCTTTTTCACCATAAAATGCAAGTGGTATATCAATGTAGCATTATCATCCAATAGTTGCATAGTAAATAAACAATGAACAAATGAGAAATCACACACATATACAATACACCAATGTTTTACGTGGAAACCCAAAGCGAGAAAAAACCACAAAATGCTTTTTCTTATGTCTTTAAGAATTACAATCATTTTTTTTGTTTTCTAGTTTGTTCGTGACTTGCGGGACTAGCTTGTGGCTGAGAAACCGTGATCCAGGGGCATCTAAGCCATCAAAATCACTGGGGGATCACACCCAACCTGAGCCACACCAACCCTTAACATGGCTGGATTTTTTTTCCCGCAGGTTTCGAACCGATGACTTTAACATCACGGAGTGCCTTAACAACACACTCCATCACCGACTGTCCTATGCCTCAAGAACAAGAATTACATTCATTGGAAGCACCAACTTCCTTTGTTTTCCAACTGCAACTCGAAGGAGGCTCCAACTGTTACACCTCAAAATTACTCACTTTGATAGTGTTGCAAGTGTCGTCATTACGAGTGTTGTAAGTGTTGCATCTTGTTTGCAAGTGTCACATCTTGACTATAAGTGTTGCAAGTGTCAAAAAACATCATACTGCCATCTTTCCCATGTTTTTCCTCTAACGACATCATAAAGACACTTAAGACACCTCAAAGGTTAGTTTGGAAGAAGAGAAATCACTTGACATGAAGTACAAGATTTTTGACATTGAGAAAACCACAAAAAACGGATTTTGGAGAGGAGCGCTCCCCTACCCATTGTCAGGGAGTGTTGGCACTCCCTGAGCCTCTTTGGGGGAGTTCTTGAGCACCATGTGCACCCTTTTGGGGGAGAGATACCCGTTTTTTAGCAAATTCTGGGTTTGCTGAGGCAAATAAGGGAAGAATCCCTCAATTCCTGAAGGTAGTTGGATTCGAATAGATGGTCAAGGCACGATCTTAGGGGAGATCCTCAACTGAAGGAGAGGAATCCTCAACTCATCCCAACGATCTCTCAAGTGGTTGAACGTCTCCAAGGTTATATAAGGAGGCCTTCTCATGGTCAAAGGTACATGGCGTAGAGACTAGAGGTTGATACCAAACTTATGATCCTATAAGTGGTATTGACAGAAAGACAATGGATATTGGGAATTACATCAAACTTATGATATCATGAGTGAGATGTCATCAAAGAAATGAGTGGAGATTACTTTAGCAAAAGGGTTGGACAAGGAGAACTGGAAGAAGCTGTTGCACCTTCATTCAAAGGATTGTAAGTATCTTTACTTGTTCTCATTAATAATCAATGCTTGGCCTGTTTCTTTCAAACTTATGCTTGTTCTATATGAGTTTGTTTGTAATAGATGGATCCATGTTTGAGCTAATATCAGTAGAGTAGGAATTATTTTGTACCTTTGTTTGTCCTACAATATCTATCATGGAGCTCAGGATCAAAGCTCAGCCAGGACTTTGCAAGGACAAATGTCGCTAATAAGGTACATATCTTTCTCCTTCTCTTTCATTCATTAGCTTGATTAGATCTAAAAGGAAGTCAATGTCCATGTTAAGCACTTTTCTTTCTTGGCCTTAGGAGTCTATAGGCCAAGAGGGAATCCACTTGTCCGCAGGGGGATTCACCTACTCCTTGAGCGGGATTATGTATATGCCATGAGAGCTATTGTATCCACTCTTTTTCATGTGATATATTTCCCTCATGATGGAAGAATGGTGACTATTGATCAACTTTCATTCGCTGGTCCTGACTGGATTACCTCCCTAAATGGTTCTTATATGCAAACAATATCACCCCTGCCGCATGACAATTATGTGGCATTATCTCCCATGACTTCGACTCCCGATGATTTGGATCCGGTAGTTGACATGGTGATCTCTTTGGTAGGGCTATTGGATCCTAATATCCTTACCCCTGTCGTGACCCTCGACATGTATTCCTTCTAGAGTGATTTTCTTCCATCCATTGAAGATCTCTTGGAAGACATGACCAAGTTTTGTCCCTTGACATGGTGTCCTTCCAGAGCATTATTCTCTTGGAAACCATGATCAAGAAGACGCCATGAGCATAGTTTATCTTCTCTATGGCAAGCTCATTAAAAAATGAAATGAAGGTCATGAAAATATTTTTTCTCTCTGTGGCAAGCTCGTTAAAAAATGAAATAGAAGATTTGAGCATAGGTTTCCTCTCTGTAGCAAGCTTGTTAAAAAATGAAACAAAAATATGGGGATTAAACCTGGAGCCTTGAGCATAGTTCCTTTCCTGTGTCAATCTCGTTAAAAAATGAAACAGTCACCTCTCCTGTCAGGTCGAGTCTTTTGCTAGATTTCGTAGATGTCGAGTCGAGTCTTTCATTAGATCTCGTATTTGAACCTTCATTTCATCCACCTGTATCCTTTTTCTCCATCTAGTACAAAAATGGGTTACAAACTCAAAGTCAGTGAATGAATTGAATATTGGAGGGCATGTCTCTAGCCTTTGATGATCATTTTGGAGTTAAGCCACTAGCTTTCAAGTTGGGGGCATACTGAGCTTAGTCTTTGTTCTTTCTCGTGCTCGTAAATACACGAGAATGCAATCGGGTAACCTTTTTTTTCTTTTTTAGACCTGCATGAATAAACGAAAAAAGGAACCCCTTGGAGTCGTCTTTGAGCTCTTTTCAAACTCTCTAAACATGAAAATATTGTCGAGTGATCTTACTTCCTTTCCCACTCGTTAAAAGGTTTGAAAGGGCGTCTTTTGAGTGATAATTTATCTCTTTTTTGGCCTTGTGAGACTAACATTACGAAAAAGGACAACATTGGAGTCATCTTTAAGTCATTTTCAGACTCTCTAAATATAAAAAACAATCGAGTTTACCTTCTCTGGACTCGTTAAACAATCATACATTGAAGGGCCCATACGGGACCAAACCCTTACTTCTTCCAGTTCGTTAAACAAAGGAAGAGGGACTTACCAAAGGTGAGTCATATCAAGCATGTGTTACCCTCCTCGAGCTCGTTAAATTAAAAATATGTACTCATATATCTAGATGGGGGAAAAATTGAAAGAAGCAAGTGAAGCATTTTTTAAGAACACTACTAGTAGCTCTTACGATCGCCCTTGAACACGACACTTTGTCTTTGCATGCATTTTAATCCGCTGAACCTCTGCACTGAGCCAATCCTCTAAGTTTATTTTACTCCTTTGGGTCACCTGACAAAAGTCACAACATCCACTACATTATCGTGTTTTGGTCCATGTCAAGTTTCTGCTATTGCGCCTCAGTGTTCAAGGGAAGTATCTGCCTTGAGAGTCAGCCATCAAAAATATCTTGTTTCAATACCCGTGTCAATCCATGTTCATTTGATCTACTACATATCTGTGTCAGTTTCATGTCGTTGATGGGGGATACATCAAGGTCCTCCTTCGTTGAGTCTATTCCTGTCGACTTCAACACATTATCTGGGAACTAGACTTAGAAACCTATTAGTACCTTGGGACCTGCATGCCTCAATGGCAGGCCTCCTTGCGTCCGAAAATGGGTTTACATCATTGACCTCTGATCGGATGATTCCACAGATGTTCGACTTCAACTCATTCATTCACATTTGTTGGAATGTAATAGAGTACCTTCAGAATCATTGACATCAATGGTGATCTCCCTCATGCTTGTTAACAATTTACATCATTGACCGATAATCAAGTGGTTTCTGCCATGTTCGACATAAGGACATCCATTCACATGGTTAGATTCGTACTACATCAGGATTGGTAAGAAGACCCTGGGTTGAGTTTTTCACTCTTATGTATACTTTTCCCAAGTTTCGAAGGAGTTCTTTTGAACTATGACACATATACTGTTACATAGATCCACTTTGTATTGGTCATGGCTATGTCTTGTCATCTTGTAGATCCATTGTGTATTCTTCGTGGCTATGATCATTTTAGGTCATAGAAGTATAGAGACACATTGTATTTGCAGTGGCTATACCATTTTTTCAATATAATTATGGATCCACAGTGTATTTTATGGCGGCCATACCTAAAAAGTCTTTATCACTCAAGCATAGGTATGCCTGCCTTGGGTTTTGAAACATGTCATAATATTTGTTTGATGGTTGTGTGCAGATTTTTCCAGTTTCTCTCCATACATACCCTTTCTCTAAAAAGTCTACAAAGTAATTCAATCATCATCATCTTCTAACTTCGTACTTTTGGGGGCAATCTGTTACACCTCAAAATTACTCACTCCTATAGTGTCGCAAGTGTCGTCATTACGAGTGTTGTAAGTGTCGCATCTTGTCCGCAAGTGTCTCATCTTGAATATAAGTGTTGCAAGTGTAAAAAAAACATCATACTGTCATCTTGCCCATGTTGTGCCTCTAACGACATCATAAAGACACTTAATACACCTCAAAGTTTAGTTTGGAAGAAGAGAAATCACTTGACAAGAAGTACAAGCCTTTTGACATTGAGAAAAGCACAAAAAATGGATTTTGGAGAGGAGCGCTCCCCTACCCACTGTCAAGGAGTGTTGGTGCTCCTTGAGCCTCTTTGGGGGAGTGCTTGAGCGTCCTGTGCACCCTTTTGGGGGAGCGCTACCCTTTTTTTAGCAAATTCTGGGTTTGTTGAGGCAAATAAGGGAAGAATCCCTCAATTCCTGAAGGTAGTTGGATTCAAATAGATGATCAAGGCATGATCTTAGGGGAGATCCTCAAATGAAGCAGAGGAATCCTCAACTCATCCCAAATATATCTCAAGTGGTTGAACCTCTCCAAGGTTATATAAGGAGGCCTTCTCATGGTCAAAGGTACATGGAGTAGAGACTAGAGGTTGATACCACACTTATGATCCTGTAAGTGGTATTGACAGAAAGACAATGGAGATTGGGAATTACATCAAAATTATGATCTCATGAGTGAGATGCCATCAAAGAAATCAATGGATATTACTTGAGCAAAAGGGTTGGACAAGGAGAACTGGAAGAATTTGTTGCACCTTCATTCAAAGGATTGTAAGTATCTTTACTTGTTCTCATTAATAATCAATGCTTGGCCTGTTTCTTTCAAACTTATGCTTGTTCTATATGAGTTTGTCTACAGTAGATGGATCTATGTTTGAGATAATCTCAATAGAGTAGGAAGTATTTTGTACCTTTGTTTGTCCTACAGGATCTATCAGGGAGCTCAGGATCAAAGCTCAGCCAGGACTTTGCAAGGACAAATGTCACTAATAAGGTACATATCTTTCTCCTTCTCTTTCATTCATTAGATTGATTATATCTAAAAGGAAGTCAGTGTCCATGCTAAGCACTTTTCTGTCTTGGCCTTAGAAGTCCATAGGCCAAGAGGGCATCCACTTGTCCACAGGGGGATTCACCTTCAACACCAACCCCCTTGTTTCTCAGGCTACAACCCGAGGGAAGCTCCAACTCCCCAATTATTTGGATACAACCAGAAGGAGGCTACAACCCGCTATGTTGTCCTGAAACAATCGGAAGGTGGCTACAACAATCTGTCCTTTCCCCATTCAACTTCCCTGATGTATAAGTAGAATGATGAAACCACTGCCACACTGTCACTATGAGATATACTACTATAAACCTGCACCAAACAACCTATACCAATAACCTGAACCATGTATCAACCTGTACCTCAACCTATACCATAAACAAGTGCATCAACCATGCACCAACCTGTACCAAACAACCTATAATCAACTTGTAGCATAAACAAGTGCATCAACCATGCACTAACCTGTTTCTCAACCTGTACCATGAATAAGTGCATCAACCATGCACCAAACGTGTACAAATAACATATCCCAACAACATGTCTAGACAACCTATCACAACAACCCGTCTCATCAACATTATCAACCAAATCAGATCTACTCACCAAGATAAATCACCAAGACAACTATCAAATATGTTCATCAACCAAGTTTAACACAACAACTCATAATCATCACCAAGATCAATATGTGTTTCTAATAATATACCAACACAAGTATCTTACATCATCCATAAACCATGTGTCAACAATACAACTAACAAGTGCCTCAAACTATGTACCAAGTATGTACCAATCATGTATCAACTACTCATCAACTATGGCCCATCAATATGTACCAACATCATCAACTATACACCTCATGTATGTGCCAATTCATCAACTACTTGTCTCAACCATGTACCCAACATGTATCTCAACCAAAAGCCATCATCAATTTCATCATCCAAATATGATTTGTAACTCTATAATAGACTTGGTGTATATGATCAAATACCTTCAAACCTTCCTTAACTTTAACAATAAGAGACTAGCATTTTCATCAAACTTTACTTTAGTCTCACACGACTAGTTTTGGATTAGTCAACAACCCTAAATTGAAATAATAATAACTATGTACCTGTAATGAATAAAGATTTGAAAATAGTACACAATGTTCTTCAGTTTATTTTATGCAATTCCTCTAGGTGTCATTACTTGGAACCACTCATAAAAGGAATTATAGTAAAAATGACATACCTTGTTGAATTCCGACTTATTCTAGAGAGCTAACTTGTAGAGCGTGCCCCACACAGAATATTTGTTGTATGGATTTGAAAATTTTACACAGAATACTACAGACTGTACTCTAACCAACACATTTGGACTTACTAAATTTGGATATGTTATGAAAAATTTATGACGTTTTTACCCGAAACACCTTAGAAAACATCATCAAAAGAATTTATCCTCAAATTTCGGTCTTCTTTACTTCACCTTCCCTCTGAAATTCGGCTTAGATATCCTTTGGTTACCTCAATCAATTGTAGATATTAAATATGCTCAAGTTTAATTAAAATTAGAGAGCCTTTCCTCTTATTTATACTTTCATGTAGCTTCCTCAAGGGCTTACCTTTTAACCATCTTAAACCACTTTCCTTATTTTAGGGTTAACCCACTTCTAACCACTTTAATTTCTCCATTAAATTTATTATTTGAATAATTTATTTTGTATTCACTTTGAATTATAGTACACTCATCACTTCACTTTATTATTTACCTTCTAAAATCTCTTAAACTACTTTTATTACTTTGACCTTTTGGGGCTTCTAAATGACTCATGAGGGTTCTCCAACTTCACATGGCCATAACTCTCTAACCGTGAGGAGTTATGTGACAGCCCACATACCACCGGAAATGGAATGACAAGTAATATCCATATAGAATAGTATTTCCTACAAATATATAAAAAAACATACCATTATCCATCAAACAAACTTGGGTCCATTACCCAAACCTGGGTTCTCCAACTTCACATGGTCCTCTCTAACCGTGGGGAGTTACATGACGTTCCACATACCACCGAAAATGACATGACATGTAATATCCATATAGAATAGTATTACCTTCAAATATATTAAAACTCATACCATTATACATGAAACAACCTTGGGTCCATTACCCAAACCTTTGTGCTACCAGAATTCGCTACCGGATTTTCTCCAAGGGTTGACATCAATCACTAAGGGTTGAAATAAATATACAATATCACTCTCCAATCATTGAAATCAATGAAAACCAACAATCCATACCAATTGTCCATCAAACTAAGCCAACTATATGAGAATCTCCCCCTTTGGCATTGATGGCAACACCAACATTTATGACAACATTTAGTCATGATAACATTCATTCTTATACTCCTCATCAATGTTTCTATCTCTCCCCCTTTGACATCAATGACAAAGGGTATCTCCCTTTGGGGATGCTCCCCCTAAATGAACTCTCCTTGGGGCTCCTCCCCATGTCTACATGGCTCTTTTCTCTCTCTCCAAGCATTTCTATCCTGCATCTAATAAATCTCTCCCACTTTGTCATCAATGGCAAATGTATCTTTCCATCTATGGCTACTCCACCTAACTGAACTGTCCTTGGGGGTACTTCCCTTGACTGAACTCTTCCTGAAACCGATCTCCCAACCTGAACTATCCTCTTTATGGTGCTTCCTCATGTAAATATAAGACATATAAGATAAGCATTCAAAATCATTCATTTTGGAGTAGAAATTACTCTGAGTCTCTAGTGAAGATACTCAAAGGATTCCCTTGGAAGCAATTTTGTAAATATGTCTGCCACTTGTTATTTTGTGCCCACATATTCAACTCTGATGTTCTTCTCTGCAACCTATTCCCATAGAAAGTGATACTTGATTGGAATGTGCTTCGTTTTGGAGTGCATCACTGGGTTCTTTGAGATACTGACGATGCTTATATTATCACAATAGATTGGAATGGGATCATCATACTCAACCTGTATATATGTCAGAGTTTGTTTCATCTATAGAACTTGTGTACAACATGTTGCTGCTGTAATATACTCTGCGTCAGCTATAGACAATGATATTGATTATTGTTTCTTGATTAACCATGATACTAAACACTCACCCAAGTAGAACGCCACTCCACTGGTGCTTCGCCAGTCATCAATGCAACCTGCCCAATTTGCATCTATGTAGGCAATAAGTGATAGATCCTTTCCTTTTGGATACCATAATCCAACCTCTTATGTTCCTTTGAGATATTTGAAAGTCCTTTTCACTGCTAATACATGTGATTCCTTTGGTGCTTCTTGAAATCATGCCATCTGTCCAACTCCCTCCATTACATATGTTCTGGATGTTGTCACATATTGTAAGATATCAATCATTGACATGTATCGCCTTTGATCTGTAGACTTTGAATCATCATCTTTTCTCAACTTGCCACTGGTTTGCATAGGAGTGGTAACTAGTTTGCAATATTCCATTTCAAACCTCTTTAGCATTTCTTTGATATACTTGGTTTGAGGAATAAAAATTCCTTGGTTGCTTTGACATATCTGAAGACCTAGAAAGAAGGATAGTTTTCCAAGTAATGACATTTCAAATTCATTCTACATATCCTTTGCAAATTTCTAGATTAACCTGTCATTAGTACTTCCAAAAACAATATCATCAGCATAAATTTCAATTAATAAAATACTACCTTGAGGTATGTTGATGTAGAGGTTGTTGTCTGCACTTCCTTTCCATACTTAATAGGGAGTTTTGTCATTGTTGTTTCTGAGCATTACTCTATTTTGAATGTGAATTGTTGTATGCACTGTAGGTGTCCAAAAACTATCTGTCAATTTGGAATCCATTAGCATTGTTCGAGCCATTTGTTGTATAATTATCATCCATTATGATAATGTTCCTTTGTCTCTGAACCACTCTATGAACGACTAATATATGAATCCATGCTCTCATCCACTGTCATATATCTATCCAAACCTACTAAGTATTCTTACGAATCCATCTCTGTCCATATTGTCCAAGACTCTACTTGTGCAGGTGTCCATAATGCTGACCCATTTATCACTATGCTATCATGAAATCTTGATGAATCTATCAAAATATACTTCTACTAATTGACTGCTATGGATCCGTCTTTTCAAACTCTGCAAGTTGCTCGAAGGATGGTTCTTTGGCCTGTCACAACTATCACATAGACTCCCCCTGTCTAATATTCATATTACCTGGGAGTCTCTAAGTTGGATGGCTCAGAACAATTTCTGCTCTGATGTGTATTCATCATCATATTCATTGGTAGATTCATCATCATCTTCATTGGTAGATTCATCATCTCTTTGAGCTCTGACTTATTTCTTTCTGTTTGTGGATTCATCTTTCAGTACAATGCTTGAAAGTACAATCTCTTGAACCTATTCCTTATTTACTTTTCCTTCTTTTCTTTTAGTTATTTTCCAAACCTTTCTGTATCTGACATCTTTCTTTTTCTCTATAGAATTTTCTTCATCTCGTTTTATCGCCAATATTGCGATCTCTGGGACCTAGTCTTTGTTCACCTATTCTTCATTTTTTCTTATCCATACTTTCTTACATCTGAAATCTGTGTTCTCTTTCATGGAACTATCAGTCATGCTTCTACTAGCACTAGCTATGTGTCCATAGTTATGACATTTGTAACATTCAATGTTACGTGGGGCCACATAGGCATTTATTTCTTGAACATGTATTTTATAATCCTTGCAATCTGCAACCTTATGTCCAAAGTTAGTACAATAAAAAAAATGACCATAAAATAAATTTCCATACCTGGGAGTGAATGATGTTCTTTGTGGCATAGTCCTTCTGAATTTTTGCCTTGATTGATCATGATCATGATTGAAGCTTCTTTGTGGCTTGAACATGGATGGTCTTCTTGAAGATTTATCTTCAATAGTTTTCTTAGATTCTGGTTTCCCATGATTCCTTCCTTTGCATACTTCTGCATAACTCTTACTATTTTCTTCATTCTTCTTTTTAGCAACCTAGAATTCTTCTCTTCATTCTCTATAACTGATGTGGATGTTTTTGTCTCTTCAACATTCTTGTTGATATTGACGATTTTACTTCTCAATGTGACAACTTCTTCTTCAAGCTTCTCAACCTCTTCTTATTTCTTCATTATCTGAGACTTCATGAATTCTTCTGTTCTTTTCTCTTCCTCAAGATAAATTTTTAATGTGATTATTTCTTCTTCAAGTCCTTTCTCTTCTTGACCGAACTTTGCCTCAAGCTGGTTTAGATCGTTAGTTCTTTCTTTAAGATGACATGTCAATATCTTCTCTGTCGTTTCTACTTCTTCCTTTTGTGCTTCTATGTTGGCTTCCAAATACTTCTTTTGATATTCAATATTTTCTTCGATATTTGCTTCTTCTAGCTGAGTTCTTAAGTTCTTGATGACCTGTTGGGATTCTTAAAAAATGTGAACACTTTCCTTTTGTTTCATCAATTATTTCTTGAGTGACTTGTTTTCTTCTCTTAGTTCATCTAAAACACTAATCAATTATGCTTCATAATTGTCTTCCTTTTCAATTAGTTTTTCTGTCTCATTTCCTTCATGGCATTCTATTTCAAGATGTCCACATTTTTCACAATTAAAGAAAAACAACATACCTCTGGTTATTATGTACTCTTCATCTTCTAAATTTGTTTGACATGTTGAACATAATTCTTCTTGATCTGTATCTTCATCTTCTTTGGCGTTTCCTAAATCTACGATGGGTGAAGAATATATGTCATGTAA
>SNQJ01S0260939.1:0-12240 GCA_010110895.2 Picea sitchensis
CATTCAAGAATTATTTCCCAACTCCATTCCATTCAAGTAGTAAAGACACCCACTATGCATCTTGACCTCCAATCTATCCTCTCCAAACACCAAGCCATTTTTTCCACTCTCCATGGACTTCCCCCTTCCCATGGTGTTCATGATCATTCCATTCCTCTAGTACTGGGTATCCTCCCTCCCAATGTTCGCCCTTATTTCCATCCCTTTTCCAAGAATAATGAAATTGAGAAATTTGTTCAAGAATTTCTCAATGAAGGTGTTATCCATCCTAGTACAAGCCCCTATTCCTCTTATGTGGTCATGGTACCCAAGAAAGAATGAAATTGGGGCATGTGCCCCAACTTTCGTGCCCTCAACAAACTCACCATCAAAGACAAATTTCACATTCCTGTCATTCTGGCTACCACCAGATCTCCATTCTGGCTACCACCAGATATGTATGAAAGAGGAAGACATTCCCAAGATTGCCTTTAGAACTCATGAGGGTCACTATGAGTTCTTGGTCATGTCCTTTGGCTTATGTAATGCTCCCTCCACTTTACAAAGTCTCATGAATCGTGTCTTCCATCCAATCTTTTGTCATTTTGTCTTAGTTTTCTTTGATGATATTCTCATCTATAGTAAAACTTGGGAATACCATCTCGATCATGTGGATCAAGTTCTCCATCTACTATCTCAGCACAAAATTTTCCTCAAACAATCTAAATGTGCTTTTGGAGCCTCTGAAGTGGAGTACCCGAGTCATATTGTTGGAAAGGATAGCATATGTGTGGATCCTAAGAAAATTTAAGCTATGAAGGATCGGCCTCGCCCTAAAACTCTTAAGAGATTGAATAGTTTTCTGGGTCTAACAAGGTATTATTGTAATTTTGTTCAAAATTATGGAAAACTTTCTACAACTCTCACCGCTCTCCTTAAACATATTTCTTTCACTTGGACTTCAGTCGCTGATCAATCCTTCCATGCATTGAAATAGGCTATGTGCACGACTCCCATCCTATCCCTTCCCGACTTCACAAAAACTTTTGTCCTAGAATATGATGCTTTAGGGAAAGGAATTGGGGCAGTCCTCATGCAAGATGGAAGGCCTTTGGCCTTCACTAGAAAACACCTTTTGGAGAGAAATTTGGGCCAATCAATCCATGAAAAGGAAATGTTGGATATTTTTCATTCCATGGATCTATATCATCCTTATATCCTGGGGAAACACTTCCAAATTAAAATGGATCATCAGATCCTCAAGTATATTTTGAAACAACAAATTTTATCCCCAGAGAAACAAAAATGGGTGAAAAACCTATTTGGATATGATTATGAGATCATTTACAAGAAGGGGAAGGAAAATGTGGTTGTTGATGCTCTTTCAAGGAAGTATGAAGAAAAAGGGGCCCTCTTTTCCCTATCCTTCATTGTACCAGATTGGTTCCAAGCTATTCGTTAGGAATAACCACAAGACCCCAAAATCTCTTGTTTGATCCAACAATTGCAACACAATTCTACATCTTCCCAAGGGTACTCTTGGCACAATGAAGATATTCACTACAAAGGCCATCTATTTTGAAATAGTTTAAGAAAAAATTCACAACTTAAATCCACAGTGCTTGTTGAGCTTCATGCTTCACCGAGAACTAGGCATTTAGGTTTTACCAAAAACTATGAAAGGGTCAAATATTATTTTTTATGGGATGGTATGAAACATGACGTCTGCACATTTGTGGCTAAATGTGATGTCTATCAATGCAAAAAGAGAGAAAAAATCAAAGCCCCAGGCACACTCCAACAACTTCTGATTCCCCTTGCTATTTGGAGGGCTATTTCTGTGGATTTCATTGTTGGCTTACCTAAATCAGGCAATAATTTAGTCATCATGGTGGGAGTCGATCGTCTTCCAAAATATGTTCATTTCTATTCTCTTCAACACCCATTCACAGCATCCACATTGGATCAAATTTTCATGGATAATATATTCAAACTTCATGGAATGCCTCATTCTATTGTCTCTGATAGAGATCCAACTTTCACCAGTAATTTTTGGCAAGAATTGTTTAGGCTCCATGGAACCCAATTGCATCTCAACACCGCCTATCATCCCCATATTGATGGCCAAATTAAAGGTCGCAATAAGTGTTTGGAAACATATTTGTGGTGTTTTTCATACGACAAAAAAAATCAGTGGGCTCAATGGTAACTCCTAGTTCAATCATGGTACAACACCTCTTACCATACCGCTACTTGCATGACTCCTTTTGAAGCAATCTATGGAAAAAATACATTGTCGGTTCTCTCATACATTCCAGGTGTCTCAAAGGTTCAAGAGGTTGACAAAAATATTATAGTGCGAGAGGCCATTCTCCATACCCTCAAATAAAATTTGGTCATGGATCAAAATTGCATGAAGCAACAAGCAGATCAAGGTCATTTTGAACAATTTTTTTTTGAAGGGGACTAGGTGTTTCTTCGTTTGCAACCTTATAAGAAGACTTCACTCAAAGTTGAACACTGTCATAAACTTTCTCCCAAATTTTATGGTCCTTATACCATTCTCAAGCGAGTGGGGCTATGGCCTACCAATTAGCTATGCCCAGTCATTCTAAGATCCATCATGTTTTTCATGTCTCATGCTTAAAGAAAGTGATGGGAACTAAGTGTCAAACTCAAACTAGTCTCCCTAAGTTGGGTGAATAAGGTTCTATTTGGTTGCAACCACAAGAAGTCTTGGACCAACGAGAGCATCTCCTTTGTCAACGCACCATCAAGGAAGTGTTAGTTCAGTGGAAAGATACATCTCCAGAAGATGCCACCTGGGAGCCGACCACCATTCTACGACAATTTCTTCATCTCAAGCCTTGAGGACAAGGTTGTTCTTCAAGGGGGAGGGCATGTTATGGACCTAGCCTCCCTAACCCCTCACATAGGTAAAATAATATATTTTCCATGTAATAAAGGTCTACATTAGTTGATAAGGCCTATTTAATAAATGCGAACAAGTCAATGTAAGAAGATCTAATAGAAGCTTCTGCTTCTAGAAATATATTCCTCTAGAATGTTCTTTAAAAGAAAAAATTAGTATAAATAAGAGTAGAAGGCATGATAAGTCTTTGTCTTGAGAATTATTGTAATAGAGAGTTTCTTTGTTGGAGGTTTCCCCATCGAAGAGGCAAGTGAACATTGCTTCCTATCAATAAAGGTATTCTTTTTTGTTGTGGTTCTTTACATTTTATTATCTTGTTGGTATTTGCTGCAATATTTTTGTTTCTTCTTAATATAATAGATCTGATACTTAACATCTTCCCCTTCTTAGAATATTTTTGGAGCTCTTTCTGCTTCGAACCACTTGGTTACCCTTTCTTTTGGCCTATGTTTTTCATGTACTATGCCTATACACACGCATCATCCATTGTCCTTGGCTTGAAGAGAATCACCTGGTTTCATAGATGATTGTGTAAACCCCATAGATACTTAAGGAGTACGTCTAGGTTCTTGGGAGAGATACCCAACGTGATGTCCATCTTTCTAAACTCAATGGTGTACTCCTATACACTATGCCCCTACCTCTGCCTTAAGTAGTGCCATCGGATCCATTGGTCCTCTACATACACGATAGGGTAGAATTGGGACATGATGAGGGTTTTGAAGTCCTCCCACCTAGTTACTGACAGATTATCCTCTATCCTAAGTGTTTCCGTGTGGCTCTCCCACTAGGTTAAAGTATGGTCCTCTAACTTCAATCTAGCAGATGAAATATTTTTCCCTTCATCTATATGGTGAACGCTAAAATAAACTGTTGTTGCAACCAATGATTCATTTTTAATGCATTGATATCACCTTGGTATGGATTTATGTCCACTTTTTCTTCCATATTGAATATGGATTGTGAAGGGTTAACGACACTCGAACTTGACTGCTCTTTCTTAGATTATTTTTGCGACTCCTTTCTTGAGTCTTCCCATTCTCCTAATTTCCCCTTCGATCCATGGGGAAATTACATGAAACAGATAAAATGAAGATAATAGAGAACAATAAAATACAACCACACCATCCACACAAGATATGACCCGGGAAACCCGATACGAGAGAAAACCCAGCTAGAAGGTGAGGCTACTCTGCTCTCTTTTCTCTGTTATAGAAATGAAGCAAGTACAAAGAAAGAGGCACTCTCTATGGATTTTTCTTTGACCTGTGGCCCGTATGGCTGCTACAAAATCTCTCCTCCCATTTTATTCTCACAAAATACCACTATCATATGTTTTTCTCAGCTATGGAACACAATACAATGCCAAAGAATGGAACCCCTTCTCCTCCTAGTGGCCTGATATTTAACATAGCCTGATAGCCATTTAGGGGTAGGTTTTTGACTTCCTCAACCCTTAATTGTGATATGGTTTTTAACCTTCTAGAATATTATTGAAATTACATACGCGAATAACCCCATTTGAGTAATGAGGGTTGTCGTGGCATCCTCTCATACTATAGTGGTCAACACGGTAGGTCAACTTGTGAGAGGCACAACATTTGCATACGATCTCCGATTGACACGATGTTTGCACCGTTGGAAAGGTATTGATGTGTAGAATAGAATCAAGGAGTCCTAACCATTCTTGGAAAGTTGTAACCCCAAAAAACATCGTTTGATGCCTCAAAATGGCCTCAGAAGGTTTCAGACCCCAATTTTCCAAATTGGGACTTGCCACTAAAATGGATCTGCAAACTGATTCCTCATTTTTTCCCCACTTTGAAAGGATAAATATACATGAAAAATAATATAATGATCCAATTCAAATCACTTCTCCTCTCTTGGTATTTAATCTTTTGTTTCCATTTGAATCACTTTAACACTTAGGGCACCCATTTGGTGCATTCCCTAACTCCATGGGCCTAATTGGGGGCACAAAACCCTGGGTTGGGTCCATGACCACTTAGGATGCCTCATTTCATATCTATAGTTTCCAAAAATTGCTTTGGAATTGCTATTTATAGAGTCAATTTGAGTCAAACCTCTCAAACCCTACTTGATATCTTGACACTTAACATACCACATGTTTCTTAGGGGTAATGCAACTTTATGAATAAGAAAGGGTGTCATGTTGCTGATTGCATGAGGTGTCATGCTCATCTCCACTAGATACATGATAATGCTAGCTCAATTGTGGTGTAGCTCTCTGTTGGAAGCCAAATTATCATATCGCTTCGTCGATTTTTTGAAACGCAAAAATTGCAAATAATTTTTTTATCCACTGCCTAAATTGTTTTTGTGATGAAATTGATCATTTTTTTTGGGTGATTACTTGGTTGATCAGTTTTTTTAATTGTTATTTTATGTTTACCTGACTCGTTTACCCATTTCAATTTCATGACTGGCAAGCATGAAATTGAAATCCTTTTATAAGCACTTTGAATGAACTCTGAAGGTTCTCACCTTGTGAAATCAAACGAACCTTTGGAAGACCTAAAATCACAGAACATTTAGGCTTGGTGAATAGGTGACCATGTGAAAATTTTATAAAAGTTCCATAGCATAAGGATAGAACCAAATCGTGGGTGATTTATTTTACGATTATATCAATTTTTAAAGTTTGATTATTTCCTTACCCTTTGCGATTTTGGTTATGTTTTTGTTACATTACTATATGATCTGAATTTTGCATTAAAATGTTCCGTAACTGTCTTATCAACGTATGACCTGGCTAGTGACCATGCTATGAAACCATTACCTATATGTCTTATCCATTAGTGATCACACTCATTTCATCTTTTGGATGGTCCTTCGTAAACAAAGAGTAGGTTTTAGGAGACAAAGTGGTTTTTGAGTTTTCCGTCCTTTGATTCTGGGTGTTTGATCAAAGATTGAGGTGTAATTCATGGTAGAGTCCTTCCGATCCCTTAGTTTTCGGGTCACCATTAGCCATGCAAAATCAACCATTTGTTTTGGGTTGGCTCATTGCAGGCCCCTCCATTTTGCATATTTTGGTACATTGTGCACAAGATGATGGCTCCTGTGGTTAGGGTGGAGCTGAATGGCTCACATGATTTTCTATATCATGACAACACTGTAGATGACCTTGTCCTTTTTGATTGGGTTAATTTCATCTAGTATTTTGAGGGTTTTAACCTGGAAGTTGCACAAGCCTTTGCCAAAACTTTTGATGGTGCCAAAGCCAAGGTAGGCGACTTGCAGTTACAAGTAAACAAAGAATCCATAGCTGAGGCCACAGGTTTGTCATAGGAAGGGGACCGTTGGTTCAAGAATTTGAAGATAGAGGGCATCCCATGGAATTCACTGTTGGTATCCAGAAAATCACGCTATAACGTAAAAGGTACACCTATCCAGTTGTTCAAAAATCGTTGGCATGGCTTGCTATTGATAATTAAACAATTTGTGACTTGCGAGGGACATTATGGACTGGTGTTTTTGTTTCATATACGGTTATTGATTGTCTTCCTGGGTTTTAAGTTAAACTTGCCTTTTTATTTACTTAAGAGTCTTTAGAAAATGTCCAAGTTTTATGAAAGACATAACCCTAATTTTGAGTCCAGTTTTTTCCACCATGGTCTAATTCGAATTCTGGTTAATGCCCAATTGTTGAAGACAGGAGATAATTGGAATTTTTTTCTTCTTAGGAATAGCTATGTTCCTTTTCCATCTGAGCCTATTTCTAGTTTACCACTGAGTGTTGATGAACCTGTCGGTCCAACTGTGTCATCCCATTCTTTGCAAAATTTTTGAGTTGAGATACAAATCTCGAAAGACTCTATCTTACCTTCCAATACTCTGATTGAGTTTCTTCCGGTAGCCGAGGTCACCTCCAAAAAATGTGATTTCGTTCTAAAGAAATATTTGGAATAAATTATGAGTCTTTTAAGAAATAGGTCATCAGTCGCCCCTGATCTTGTACAAACCAAGGTTAGTAATGATAAAAATAAATCAAAAGACAGGGAAAGCAAGTTACACAGGACGTTAATGACATAGATTTCATAAATAAGAGGAGTGGTAGACTTCTATCGAGGATGACAAGGAACCGATATTAAAATCGTGACCTACAGTTGTTATTGAAGGTACGATCTATGTTGAGGATGCAAGTTCTTATTCCACTAGAGTGGAATCATCCCAGTATGATTTTGTTTCAAAACTACTTCCATTTTTAACGGAACAAGGGTTTTTTTTAGGAATACAATATGATTTAAAAATGACCATGGCATAAGGTAAGCCTTTGAACACAAATGACACTGTTGGGTATGTGTTATATTCTTTGCACGAGTAAAACGTGTTACATATTTAGGTGGTTTTTTGGCACATGGTTTCTTTGCCAATGGTTTTCTATTTCCGGTTAAGGAATTAGGGTTGTTGACTAATCCAGGTCATTGGGTTAGGGTTTTGGATGCCACTAGATCCTATATGTATATTGTGTTGTAAACAATGTAACACAATGAAAATATAAAATATGTTGGTTTTACCAGTTTGGGGTTCTAGGGGAAAAATCTCTGTGTAATGTTTGTATTTGCCATTGTATCTTTTTTTGTTCTTTTACTGAATATTTGTTTGCAGTAAATATTGTACAAGGTTAAAATCTACATTTGGAATCAGAGATTTGTTGGCTTCAGGGGGATGCCTTTGTGGTCAAGGGTTTGGCTCGGGACTGTGATAAGCCTTGTTATAGTGGGAGATCTGTGGTATTCATTTTTTAGGTGAAAAGAAATGGCAAGAAATTCGAATATGGAGATCGAGAAGTTTAATGGGAATTTTTTTTAGCTATGGAAGCTCAAGATGGAAGATCTGTTGGTGGACAGAGATCAGTGGATTGCAATAGATCTAGGTAATGCACCTACAGGAACTTCAACAGATGACTGGAAAAAGTTGGATCAGAAGGAAAATAGCACAATTCGACTGTGTCTCTCAGATTCAGTATTACTGAATGCGTCAGAGGAAGATACGAACAAGGATTTATGGGAAAAGTTGGGGAAGTTGTATTAGTCTAAATCCATAGGAAATAAACTATTCCTGAGAAAGACGTTGTATAACCTAACGATGAGAGATGGAGACTTGGTGGTAGAGAATTTGAATGCCTTCAATACTGTGGTAAGTTAGTTAATATCTGTTGAGATTAAAATTTCAGATGAAGATAACTGTATTAGTTTACTGTGTTCTTTACCAGACTCGTGGGATAGTCTGGTTGTGGCCATAGGTAGTAATAAAACTGCCTTGAAATTTGATGAAGTGGTCTCATCCTTGTTGTCGGAGGAGATGAGACTGAAGAATATGGAAGGACAGAGAACAAACACATTATTTGCAAGAGGACGTTCCTAGGAAATAAATAGATCTAAGTTCTCAAGTGGGATATCTAAGCCTAACGATAGATCTAAATCTCCTTGAAAGTTTGTAAGGGTATGTTGGAGATGTGGAAAAGGAGGGCACGACAAGAAGCAATGTAGATCCAAAGTTGAGAAAAAGAAGGGATCTGAAGAATATCCTTCTACAGAAGAAAATACCACCAAGGAAGAAGGAGGGGATGTGTACTTGGCTTCTTCAAGCACACATGCAGATCATGAGGCCTGGTTAGTTGACTCTAGTACATCCTTTCATATGTCTCCCCACAGGGAGTGGTTTTGCGAATATGAAAGGTATGATGGAGGTAATGTTTCTTGGGTGATGATTCGACAACCATAATCATATGATGAGGACAAGTCAAGTTGAGGCTCATATATGGAAGGATTATAACACTGCCTGTTGTTCTACACATCCCAGGTTTGGCCAGAAATTTGATTTATGTAAGCAAAATGGACAATGCAGGGGTAAAAACAACATTTGAAAAGGAAACCTACATGATGGTTTGAGGAGCAATGGTGTTGCTGAAGGGAGTTCGGTTTGGAACTCTGTATAAGATGCAAGGAATAAATATTAGTGATGGGTGTAATATTTCCATTGTTCCCAATATTGGAGTTGAAGAAGAAAGAACTCCTATAGTCTTTGGAGAAAAGGTTATGTCGTGGCATCAAAACCTGGGGCATATTAGAGAGAAGGGTCTTCGACTAATACACTGTAAAGGTATGGTTGAAGGTATTTCTAAATACTCAATGGATTTTGATTTCTATGAACATTGTCTATATGGGAAGCAAAATTGGGTAAGATTCCCCTTTGGTGCAATGAGGGAAGAATAAATTTTACATCTAGTTCACAGTGATGTTTTTGGACCTGTGTCAATCCCATCATTGGGAAAATCTGTGTACTATGTCTCATTTATAGACGAATTCTCGAGGAATACTTGGATATATTTCCTTAGGAATAAATTCGAAGTCTTTGATAGGTTTAAAGAGCTTAAGGCTCTTGTTGAGAATCAAATAGAGAAAATAATTAAGGTGTTGAGGAAAGATAATGGTGGAGAGTTCCGTGGGAATGAATTTTAAGAATTCTGTAAGAAGTGCGGTATAGAAAGGTAGAAGACTACTCCATATACACCTCAACAGAATGGAGTTGTAGAAATGATGAATATGATGTTGATAGAAAAATCAAGGTGCATGCTCAGTGGTGCCAGTTAGGGCAAGGATTCTGGGCAGAGGCAGTGGGTACTGCATGTTACCTGGTCAATAGATCACCCTCATCAATGTTGGATGAAAAGACTCCACAAGAGGTATGGATTGGTAAGGAACCTTCTCTCACACATCTCAAGGTATTTGGTCTTGATGCATATGTTCATGTCCCAAAGGAAAACATGAGTTAGCTAGATAAGAAGGCTGAAAAGTGTATATTTATTGGATATAAAGATGGTCTCAAAGGTTATAAGCTTTGGAACCCAAAAACTAAGAAGGTAGTGTATAGCCGAGATGTGGTATTTAGAGAAATGAAGGATGTTGTTAAACAAGAAGTCCTACCAAGTAAGGAAGAACCAGAGAATATAGAATTTGATTTAAAGGATGATGAGTCAGATTCTACAGAAGAACATGAATCAAAAGAAGAAGATCCTCATACTCCAGTATTGAGGAGACTAGTTCGCGAAAGAAGGATACCAGAAAGGTATACTCCATCTGATTTCCATTCAAATTTTTCTTTTTCTATTAATGATGATGATCCTAGAACTGTCAGGGAGGCAGTGGATTCAGAGGATGGAAATCTCTGGAAAAGGACCATGGACGAAGAAATGACATCTTTGGATATGAATGAGTCTTGGGATCTAGTGGAGTTGTCGCCTGGAAGAAATCCCATTGGCAACAAATGGGTATTTAAAAAGAAGCTGAATGCAGAAGGAAAAGTGGAGAAATACAAAGCTTAGTTAGTAGCAAACGGTTATTCCTAGGTTGAGGGAATTGATTTTGGTGAGATTTTTTCTTCTGTTGCCAAGTTAACCTCTATAAAATTTCTATTCTTTGTTGCTGTTGCATTTGATTTTGAAGTAGAATAGATGGATGTGAAGACAACATTCTTACATGGGGATCTCGAAGAAGAAATCTATATTAAGAAACCGAAAGGTTATGCTGTGAAGGGAAATAAGGAGCTGGTATGCAAGATGAAAAAGTCCCTGTATGGTTTAAAACAATCACCAAGGATGTGGTATAAAATTTTTTATACTTATATGCTGGGACTTGGCTTCATAAGAAGCAAAGAGGATCACTGTGTGTATTTTAAATTAATTGGTGATCATTTGATTTATTTGGTCTTGTATGTGGATGACATGTTGTTGATAGGAAACAACAAGGAGATTATCTAGGATGTGAAAACTTAGTTGTCCTCTAAATTTGACATGAAGGATCTTGGTGCTTCAAATTTCATTTTGGGCATGGAAATGAGAAGAGATCAGACAAGGAGGAAACTATGGTTAAATCAAAGAAAATATGTCGAGACAATACTGCAGAGGTTTAATATGTAGGAATGTAAACTGGTCAAGGTTCCTATTCTTGTTGGTATAAAGTTATCTGTGGATCAATTTCCCAAGATACATGAAGAGGAGGAAGACATGTCTCATGTTTCATATGTGAGTGCATTTGGTATTTTGATGTATGCAATGGTCTGTACTAGACCGAACATTACACATGCAGTGGGAGTTTTGAGCAGGTATATGTCAAAACCAGGGAAGGAGCATTGGACAACAGTAAAAAAGGTTTTCAGGTATTTGCGTGGCACTTCTAGCTATGGATTGTGCTACGAAGGAAGACTGAGATTGGACAGGGTGGTGGATATACATGTCTTTGTGGATGCAGACTGGGCTGAAGATTTGGGTCGTAGGAGATCTACAAGTGGGTATGTGTTTAACCTATTTGGAGGAGCAATAAGTTGGATGAGAAAAAGACAGGCTGTAGTGGCACTTTCAACTACAGAAGATGAATACATGGTAGCCACTCATGAAAGTAAGGAAGAAGTATGATTACAAAGATTGTGTTCAGGTATTGGGTTGGTACAACAAGTTGTAAGGATAGATTGTGACAGTCAGAGTGCAATTTTTCTAGTGAAGAACCCAACTTATCATTCAAAGACAAAGCATATTGATATTCAATATCACTTTGTGAGAGACATGGTTGAACAAAAGAAAGTATTGTTGATGAAGGTGGACACTTTGAAGAATGTTGCAGATTCATTAATAAAATCTGTGAGCACTAAGAAGTTCTCTTGGTGTAGAGGATCCATGGGCATTGCTGCCCTGGATTGTTGACTATGTAACCCCCTGTATGCAAAGAAAACAACCAGTGGGATAATGTTTGGTATGTGCAGGGGGGTGAATGCCCCTTGTGTGGGGGTTGGGGGGCAGTGCCCCCGATAAAAAAAAATTCTGCCTCGTGAAACGTGTCACATATTTAGGTGGTTCTTCGGCACATGGTTTTTTTGCTGATGGTTTTCCATTTCCAGTTAAGGAATTAGGGTTGTTGACTAATCCAAGTCATTGGGTTAGGGTTTTTTATGCCGTTGGCTTCTATATGTATATTGTATTGTAAACAATGTAACACAATGAAAATATAGAATATGTTGGTTTTACTGGTTTGGGTTTCCAGGGGAAAAATCTCTGTGTAATGTTTGTATTTTCCATTGTATCTTTTCTGTTCTTTTACTAAATATCTGTTTGCAGTAAATATTGTTCAAGGTTAAAATCTACAGATACACGCCCTCTGTCGAGACTGGAACAAGTGTATTGTGAGTAATGTTTCACTTGGATTCATAGGTACTATCAAGATATCCCTTATTTGCAAGCTCAACTTAATAAGGTAATGGCTCGAAACATAGTGTTGGAAAGGGAAAACTTGGATCTGAGAGTCAGTGTG
>SNQJ01S0260940.1:0-12239 GCA_010110895.2 Picea sitchensis
AGTGGCCGAGCAGTTGGCACCAACAGAACTCAACCCTGACTGTTTGGAGAAGGAAACAATTGATTGGATCATGGATTCACAGGTCAAGGGAACTCGCCAGCAACGTGTCCAACTCTATCAATTCGTGAAGGTTGGGCAGTTCCTACATCAGGGAAAGTGTCTCACCCAAAGCCAAATTCAGCTGAAATTCCCCCATCTTATCTTGACACTTGACGCAATGGGGACCATTGCTTCTTAAGGGGGGAGGAATGATCCATATGGGTATCGATGGCCTCCCACCTTTCCATCTGGCTCAAAACAGTTTTCTGGCATTTCTGGTAATTTACTATTTTTAGCAGTTTTTTCGAGTCCTGAACTTCCGGGGCCATTTTGAGGCCCTAAACGATGTTTTTTTGGGTATGTTGCTCTCGCAAAATAACATGTACAATGCTATTTTGTCTTAAGTGTCGTAGGCCTCGGATAGATCTTTCCAACGAGCTATCGTGCGCCCTAAACAGAGATCGTATGGAATAGTTATGACTCCAGGAAGTTGATGGACTAACTTACCCAAACAGGGCCCACTTGACTTTTGGAGTTTCATCTTCTAGAGTCAGGTTTTTGGTTTCTACCTTCCTGATTTTGATAAATAAGGCCCTTCGGCCTATTTTTGTAAGGAGCTTGGTCACAGATGAGCCTAGCCGCCACATCTCTTATCAGGGATATGCTACCACCATTCTAGCTATGTATTATTCAACAGTTTTACAGTTTCTCTATTTCATTAATTAATAGAAGTGTGTGTTTACTGTATCACTGTGTTGTCTGCAATACTATTGTGCACCCTCTATTATTTTCTTCTTTCATTTCATTCCTGCATAAATCTGGATCAAACCTACATGCAAGTGTCGCAAAAAACAACTTCACCACGGGATGATGTGAGTGTAACCCATCTCATAAAAACACTAAACCAAAAAAAAAAAAATCATAAGAACGACCTAAACATTCCCCAAAAAGAAACCCAGGCTCCCACCAAGCCGAGAATAGGGATAAAGAGGACCAAAATGTGGCAAAAAGAGCCAAAAAAGTCTATAAATAGGGGTAGACAACTCATTTCAACCATTGCAAATTGGAAAATAGCCAAAAATTGAAAAATCCCTATTTCTTAAAACGTGAATTCAAGGAGCTACGATGGACAAAAATACTTTGAATTTGAACCAAGTAAGTACACATGACCTCCTCCATCACTTACATTCATATTTTTTTTCTTTCATATTTGTTTAGATGGTGTGCACCCTATAAAAAAAGGCAAGTATGTGTGTATGTGGGTTATTCACACTCAACACTTATATATATGTAGGTTGAGAAAAACTTAGCACACGTGTAACATACCCGGCCCCTAAATACCCTTTCTAGGGGTGGGGCATCAAAAATGTTCTCACTCTAATTATCTCAAATCATCTCTCTAAGGTATTCATCCTCTTCTACTCTCCTGTATATTTTTGACAACCATTACCGACTCTAAATATGACCTCTGGTTTGCAAGATGCAGCCTCCCAAAGTTGTCTGGGCGTTATCAGTTGAGGACCGCATGGTGGTCGACGTTCGACATTGAATGCCCCTATTTTAATTGATTCACACTTACTCCATGAAGCCTCTAAATCTCTCCACGTGGCCTCATCCATTTGGCGATCAACATTTGGCGTTCAATGTTTGGTGTTTGAACATTCGGCATTTGGCATTCAACGTTCTACATTTGGCATTTCAATGTTCATCGTTTGACATTCAAAATTCTACATTGAATGTCATCATTCAATGTTCGAAGTTCTATGTTGAATGTCAACATTTGACATTCGACGTTGAATGTCCCTCTACAACACTACACCCAAAATATTTTGAACTCCCGAAGTCCCAAACTCCCAGAGTCTCAATCGCATCACCAACCACATTGGCCAAGTGGGCATGAACTAGAGGTTGACATGCGACAAGGGCTAGGGGTGACATGTGACCTCATTAGGGGTGACATGTGTGATTCTCTAATAGGAATAAGGGGACTATGAATCTTCCATATCATGGTGACACATGGCACCTTAGTTGCGGGTCCATGTGACCCTAGATGATGTCAATGAGCCACATCATCCCCAGACATACATCCTTCTAACTTATTTCAGATCTCATGGTCGAGGTTTTTCCATGTAGATCCATAGATCCATGGATCCCATTACTTCACAACTCTCAGATTCGAAGCTTACCAACTCCTCACATCGTGAACCCTCTAAAGAGCCAAGTCTTCGAACTCTCAAATCTAGCGCCACGTTGCCTCTACCTGTCAACGGTTGAGATTCACGTCGTCGTTCATGACTTCGAGAGTTTTTACACTTTGAAGACTCTTGGAAAAATTCCTCTGAAGTGTCGAGTCTCTATACTACGAGATATCCTACCACATGGACCAAACAGGTAATTTCCAGAGATGACATGTGGCAAGGTAGAGAGGACACATGGCCCCTTCAGTGGGTGACACGTGTTACATTAATGGACCTATAGGGTCTATGAAACACATGAATCTAGGTGACATGTGGCACATTGATTGTGGATCCACTTTAACCTATATGAAATCATTGTTCCACGTCACTCTGAACTTATATCCTTCTAACATTCCTCATATCTCACGGTCGAGATCCAGCCATCTAGATCCATATATCTACATCTCCCGTTACTTCGGGTATTCAACATTCGGGAATTTTTCTATGCAAACTCTTCATGACTCACAGAGTTGGTTAGTGTCGGGTTGACCATAGTCTAAATCTAACAGTCAAGGTCTATCCATGTATACCCACAGATCTATGACTCTTGTGGCTTCAGAACTTCAGTCTTCGACCCTTCGAGAGTTCTTCTTCCCGTTAACACAACGACTCAAAACTACCAAAGTGCCACTCTTTGAACCGTGGGATCTGGTGACACATATCCCTTCCAAGGGACGGTCTCGGTTTTCTTTAAACTTCATGGCTTCGGAGGATCATTCTCGCTTACAAAAAATAAAAAAAGTTCGTCAAACTCATGAAGGTTGAAGGATTCGAGGGGCGTTAATACCCGTGCTCCTTCTCCAACTCCAATGGTCATGATAGACCTTGGATCCTCCCGAACAGATATCATCTGCTCGTCTTCCAAACGAAAGGATCCTCCCTTTTGAGACTTGAATATCGCTATTCTTCATGAGCTTCATCTACTCTAAAGGAATTAGGCACAGATGTGCAACTTGTGCTCTTTCTCTTGAGCTTGATATGTATACGTAAAACTGTTCCCAAGGTCAACGGACTCACAGTTCATTTTCTTTAACTTGAACCACTATAGAGCTTGAGCCTTTATGTGTACAAACCATATAGTTCCTTACTTTATTAAATACACAATCAAGAAAAAGAGAAGGGAACAGAGTCTAACGATCAAGAAACATGCACATCCCTGAAACATTCAAAAGATATCCAACTTTATTTTATAGTTACAACTCAAATATATAGGGTATGAGAATACATATCTATTTCATATTGTAATCAACGGATTGACTATGGGTGTGCACCTTTCCACCCAACCATAGGCTCAGAGGAACTCACTCTTATCACTCTGGATACCCTGTGCCAAGCCATTATATCACTAGGGAACTTTCACAGTTTATGAGGGATTCCTTATCTTTCATGGTCTCTGCGAAGTTTATCGGATGCCTCCTCAACATCAATATCACAGTCTCTTGATCAGTTCACACTCTTTTGTAATTTATCAGAGATCTTTTCTCTTGTTCTCTCTAGTAACCAAAACAACTTATCAAGCTTTAAGTTCCTCTCCTCAGCTGGAGAGCCTCACGCCCTCTTTCTTCATGTGTGTCTTCTCTCATCTGGATTCACCTATATTTCCTCTCACCTTTCTCCTCCTCGAGAAGGTTATGTACCTATATTGTTCCTTCTGTCATAGGGAAACTTGGATCAGTCTGGGTCTACAGGACTCTGTGGTACTTCAGGTTGACATCCTCATGTCTCCTCTGCTATACCATGCTTCCATTCATGTGGGTGGTTGATGGTTCAACCACCAGTCCTTTTCTTATTAATTGATTTCTCCTTGGGGTCAAGATGAGGCATATCATTTCAGCAAGAAGAAATTTGGGTCATTTGACATAATGAACCCTCTCCATAATTTTCCCATTTCTTTCCTCTAGTGATATCATGGCCAGTACTTCAAGGCTTCACCCCTACACTCAATTATTGGAAATTCAAAAAATAATACATTTACATTGTTCCCATGCCATCGCATGGTGATCATGATTAATTATTATATACAAGCTGGGGGAAACAGGGGTGTTACAACGCATATATATGTGGCTGTCTTAAAAACAACCTGTGTATATCTCCTAAAGTATTCAAAAAAAAAATTGAAAAAGGAACTAACCTAAAACTTTTTTGTGCAATTGGATGTATTTCCATTAGAAAGAAAGAGAACATGAGGAGCCATAGATACTGGTTGAAGAGGATCCAGGGGCCATTTCCATGTTAAATCATTGTGGAATGTGGAAGTTTTTTCAATGCCCATTCATGAGGGCACAACCTAGGTTACTAAATCATTTGATAGAGTGTTGGCACCCAGACGTGGAGGCCTTCATGCTAGAGGGCCAATCACTAACTCCTACTACAGAGGATATATATTTTTTGAATGGTCTCTCTAGGAGGGGGGGATCGGTTAACTTGAGGAATTTCCCTCCAAGACCACACAACATAGAGGACTACATTGGAATGTACTATGAGGATGGCACTCAAGTTCCAATTCATAAGATATCAAGACTCAACCTCTTGATTGTTTTGTATATGATCGGGTGGATTACAGGATCCACGACACTTCACCAAGCCTCACGTTCACAGATGCATTATGAAATTCATTGTTTACATGCCACTATATTTGACTAGAGCACCACGATTCTCACTTGTATGAAGAAACAACTAAATGAATGTAGGATGAGAATGAACAAAAGTTTTGGGTTTGGGACCGTGTTGTGCACTTTATTTTCTGAGAGAGTGTCAGGCCTTATCCCACGAGAGACAGTATGAGGACATAGTTTCTCCTTTCCAACATTATTCATATAGGAGGCTTTGTTGCCTCGACAGGGAGAAATGATAGTGCAGGAGGCCTTCGACAACAAGTTCTTTGACTGGTGGGCCCATCAAATTATTGCAATCGAAGACTACTGCTATGCAGGGATCAGTTTCATGAGGGATCATGATGTTCCTGTGCCCCCTGGAGAGGAGCACAGAGAGATAGGTACAAATATTTATTTATATTTTAAAGTAATTTCATTTTTAGTTTTTTAAATATTATCCTTTTTATGGTAACATCAAAGTACTAACTTAGTAATTTGTTATATACATACGTGGGACTAGTACGACCAATTGACTTCACCAGGACTAGGCGTCGTCCTCGAGAGAGTATTCATACAAGTGGAGAGGAAATTGACATCTCTCACTCGTCCAGTGCCAATGGCAAAGATTAAGGACCTACCCCTGACCATGCAGCTGCATGTGGTCGGAATACCCAAGACTTGGGTTCAGTTATTCTAACATCTTGTGAACATTGTAGTTCATTACACTAGGGCCAACAATCCTAGACCATACTTAGCATTGGACCGTATATGTGTCGATGACACTCTTTTTTTTACTCGCTTATGTATTTATGGCTTGAGCCCGACAATGTTGATCATTTCTATTTGAGGCTTTATGGACCACATTTTGTACTTATGACATTATTTTTGGACATATTATATTATATATACATATTTTTTCCTTATGGAGTAATAATTTTTTACAAATGTATTTACATATGCATGCATGTGTGTTCTTTTACCTTTATGTGTGTGTAATATGCCAATCTAATACATGATTAGCCAATGCATCAGTTAGTTGATTAGATCTCCTAGGAACATGAATATAAGTAATATAATCAAAATATAATTCTAAGACACGTACCCTAAGGAATCGTCGGTGAAGGGTGGGATCATATATGCGGTACACTTCATTTAACTAAGACACAACCAATTAAGCATCTAGATAAAACCAAAGGTGATAAATACCATGTGATAATGCATCACGTAGTAATTCTATTACGACACGGTACTCGACGCCATTATTGGTTGATTTTCCTAGACAAACACCTCCAAAAGACGCCAAGTGACCAAAGGGCATGAAGATCACCCAAGTTGTGGAAGCAAGCCTCTAAGTGTGTCGGCTAGCATCATCTGTGAACCCAACATAAACCTAAGATTCACTTGACATCTACCACAGTGAAAATAAACACAATAAACTAAGTGTCCATAGGAAAAAAGGACACAAATGTATAAATAAAACTATACATTTTATACAAGAAGTCACACCCAAGTGACCAACCTAAGTGTAGTACTTCTTAAGGTAGAGCCCACTTCTAGGCTCAAACAAAGCATTACCTTAGAAATAAACCAATTGATAAGCACCTTTTTCTAATACTTTCTTAAAAATGAATGGTTTGAACCACATGGGATTAAATTTTCCTTCCCCCAAGGGATCTTTATCTTGTTCATAGACCAAGAAAAATCACCTTCAAAGAAAAATCTAGTGTGTACAGACTGATCATAATGACACTTGACATGTTGTTTTTGTCTCAACACTACTCATCGAGTTTCTCAAGATATAGGAGACACTCTTCAAGTGGAGTTGTATCGGGTAGTAATTCCATTTCCAGCTTAAGAGAGAGAATTTGGCACTCTATGGGAAAGACTGCCTCCAGTCCATAAAAAAATTGGAAAGGAGAAAAACCGGTAGCAGTCTTGACTAAGGTTCGATACGTCCAAAGTGTCGAGTGCAACATCAAATACCAATTCAACTTGGCTGAATTGATCGTTCGTTGGAGAATAGTCTTGAGAGACTTATTGATGGCCTCCACTTGACCATTTTCCTGTGGATAGTAGGGTGACAAATTTTATTTCTTAAACCCAAGTTTTTATGTTAACTCAGTCATCATCTTATTCTAGAAGTGACTCTCATGGTCTGTGACAATCTCCTTCAGAATATTGAACCTGGCTACAATCTGGTTAAAAATTAAAAGTGCAGTCGTTTCTCCATCATTACTAAATGTTGGCATGGCCTTGACCCACTTAGTGAAGTATTCTATTGCCATGATGATGTAATGATGCCCCTTAGCTGAAGTCAGGTGGCATGTAGTGAAATCAATACCCCTCTTAGTGAAGGGACCAACAAAAATAACTCGAAACATGGGATCA
The DNA here is from genome assembly GCA_010110895.2 of Picea sitchensis. Taxonomy (NCBI): domain Eukaryota; kingdom Viridiplantae; phylum Streptophyta; class Pinopsida; order Pinales; family Pinaceae; genus Picea; species Picea sitchensis. Next base: position 7,259 of record SNQJ01S0260940.1, read on the forward strand.
GGGTGTGCCCACATATTTTGAGAGAAGATCTAGCATGGGTGACACTTGTTGACCGCCTCTACACAATATTTGATCAATAAGGGCCACACGTATCCAACGTGAAGAATTTTTTGGGTTGTTTTCAACCCAGACAAGTGACTTCCACATGCTCCAATGTGATAGTCATTCAACACAATATTTTCATATTCGTGAGTGAGACAACGATAGAGAACACAATCGACTCCTTGAAGATATAAAGTATCATTGATGATAAGATAGTTTCGCACTTGATGGCATATCTAATGACACTCATTGCAAGAAGTAGAGGAAAGGAACTTCAAATTCTGAAGATACACAATTATATATCCATACCAAGGATCTAAAGATGAAAAAAGGAATATATCCCCATTGATCAATGACTATTTAGGAAAATAATTACCACTCTCGACTAGAAGTTCTGAAATTAGCTCAGCAAAGACCAAGGACTTTTTAGATTTTTCTGAAACACAATCCATGTAAAATTCTTGAAGAATGACTATCCATAGACTAATTTTCTTGCCAGTGACCAATTGTGTCAACACATATTGAAATAAATTCATGAAAACTACGATGGTGGTATTGTGAAGTAGAATATAATGATGGAATATTTGGACAACATGGATGTTTGACAAAGCCAGCTTCTCAACATGGGTGTATTTGAGTTTTTGTCTAACCAAGCCTCGAATAAAATAGTAGATAACATGATCCTTGAGCATGTCATCCTCTTGGATGAAGACCATGCCAATAGTAGACTTCGTCATGGCCAAGTACAACAAGAAATCATTGATATAATCTGAAGGACTGAGAAGAGGTGAAGACGTCAGAGAACGTTTAAACACTTCAAAAGAGCATTGATTCGCTTCATCCCAAGAGAATGGAACCCATTTTTTCAAGAGACACATAAAACCTTTAGTAATATCGGCATAGTTGGCAACAAAACGCTGAAGAAATTTATCTTTCCCCCGTAGACTTTGAAATTGGGGGATTGTGCGTGGGGAAGGAATTTGAAATTTTTTCTCAACCTTCAAGGGATAAACCATGATCCCTTCATTGGACATGATAAAACCTAACAAATGTCTCGATGTTATGAAAAATCTACACTTGTTCGGATTTAGGCAAATCGGGTAGTAGTGACACCTCTCAAAAATAAGTCGCAAGTGGGCAGGATGATCAGATCTCTTATGAGAACATGATGCCAGATCATCAAGATATGCCTCAACTATATCCTTGAGGTCATGGAAGGAAAATGACATGGCCCACTGAAAAGTTGCTACAACATTCTTAAGGCCAAAATGCATTTTCTTGTATGTGAACGTACCCCAATGACATATGAACGCGATATTATGTTGATCCTCTGGTTTGATCTGAATCTAGTTGTACCTAGAAAAAGTGTCCATAAAAGAAAATAGTTCGCAGCCTATGCATTCATCAACAATCTGATCAATGAATGGGGTTGGAAAATTATCTTTCGGGAAATCTTTATTCAGATCACAAAATTCCATACACACGCGAATCATACCTTGTTTTTTGTTCACAAGAACAAGGTTTGACACCCATTCTGTCAATTACATTGGACATATGAAACCAACTTTAATGAGTTTCTCTACCTTAGCCTTGATAGTCGTTGCCTTGCAAGGATTAACTAACAAAATATTCTTCCGAACAGGCTTAGCATCGGGGTAAGTGCTAATCTCATGTTCAAATATTCAAGGGTCAATGTCTGGAATATCCTCATCAGACCAGGAAAAAACTTCATGAAACTCTTTAAATTATTCAGTGTATATTTGAATCTCCTCGGAGGAACAATTTGCTCCAATGAAGACATTTTCAACGAAGCCATGGGTTCTAGAGATGTTAATTGGAATCATTTAATCTATACTCACCATGTTTCCCTCAACATAGATTTTGTGTGTGGATAGAGGGTTAAAAGAGAAAGTGGCATCTCCATTCATGGTCATAGTGAACTCTTATGCTTCTACTCTCCTCAGATCGGGTAAAAAATAAATATATGGTGGAGATAATCCCAAGGTCTATCCATTCCAGTCATTGCCTCCAAAATCACATCATCAAAGGGCAGGACCAAGTCCAATGGATCGTGAGTAGTAAGAGAGTCTTGAGTCCAAATAGGATCGAGAACAATATCTAACTCTTGTGAGGGAGCTAGATCATGATTGGTTGAGGTTTTTTGGACAATGCTATATGAAACCTTAGCAACAGATAGGGGCATAGCCATTTCAGGATTCCCTACCCCTTCCATCGAAGTCGATGGGGATGGTAAAGTCCATGGGTCATAAAAATAACTCATTTTAAAATAAGCTACTTGAAAGATCGCAGCCTTTGGCTAATCAGGGACAACCAAAATAAAATTGACATCATTCGAAGGTGATGGATAATAAGAATTCCCCATTAGATATGGAAACAATCTAGCACCTAAGTTGATCTAACCTGGCTACGGGTTGGAAATCATTAGGACTGTGGATGCCCCTGATGAAGATTCAAGAAGAGATAAGGATAACTGATCAACAATAACGATTGGGCCTTCGTGAGGAAATCATATGACCTGAAAAACGGTGGATACAATCACTGGCATAGCATAGGTCCAACTCCATCCTAACAAAATATTGTAGTTGAGAGGTGCATCAACTAATTATACCTCGACGCACATGATTTTTCCCTCCAATTGCATGAGGAAAGAGGGGATTATTCCATGCGGTATAAAATATCAGTCGTCAAATGTAGTTAAAAACATCCATGACAAAGAAAACTTTGGTTGGCCAATTTCCTTCCAACATTCCAATGACATCATGCAAGTTGAGGCATCCTCATCTACCACCATGCAGAAAATGTTTTGTGTTAACGATTTCATGGCATAAACCACTAATATCTAAAAATCAATGTGGTGAGGAAGACAAGGTTTATAATTGGTAGGGTAAAAAAAAATCATTCCCAAGTTAGTGGTCTCGACAACACCCAAGGCAGATAATAATGTTTTCCTCTATGAGGGGAAACTATAAAGAACTTCCAGAGTAGACATCACATAAGGAGTTTGTGCCAAATCCTCCATGACGGAGTAGTTCTAAGAAACCCTTGACTTCAGGTTGTGAGAATCCTTCTTAAACGCACCCTTAGGGATTTGAGTCATAATTTCTCCCATAGTCTTCTCAATATGAAGAGGAGGCGGTGGGTTGGAATATTATTTTCCCTTGTTAGAAGATTTTGACATTCTGTAATCATGAGCCCTAGTCCACAAATGATCTTCTGATCTCATCATGTATACATTTGTGGATCCTTTATTATCATTAGGCAAGGGGGCTCTCTGATTTCCCCCAGGCACATTCATGGATGAGGAAGCTTGAGCCATATTTTTCCCTTGTGGGAAAGGGTTGGTTAAGATAACAAGTTGTTGATGTGCTAAGAGATTTTGGGATTCCTCAAGTCGAAGGCATTGGTGAGTCAAGTGATCATCCATGCAAAGATTAAAAAAAATGTCACCTTCTTCTTTTTGTTTTTACCCTCACCATCATTATTCACATCATTTGTATCCCCCTTACCCTTATTCCCTTTGGATTTACTCTTTCCCTTGAGTTGTTGGTTACCCTTGGGATTCGTCAACTGCACACTATGTAGTTCTGACGTTTGGGTCGCGGGAGCAGCCGAACCATAAGTTTTGTTGGTCATACTCTGTTGAATCTATAATTGTTGCAATTGGTTAGTAAACTGATATGTGGACTTACTTTGTTCTAAGCCTACTATACCATCAACATGAGGCCCAGACTTACGTTTGGTCTTGTCAAAAGTTGATCATGGTGCATTCAATAGGTTCTCGTACAACATACTGGATTGAGATTAAATCAATTCTAGTTGTTGGGCTCTCATAATAGCCTCTTGTTTGGAAAATACTATAGAAGTCATGATGTCTTTGGAGACACAAGGCACTAAGGAATTTAGGAACTACTCGAGAAAAAATGTGGGAGGGACCTTCACTTTGATCAAATTATTTCAGCGATTCCATTCTTGAATGTGATTGGAGATATGAATGGCTTTCATTTACTCAAAGTTTGCCAACAACTTGGTGTCGTCATAGTGTCTCACCGGTAATTGGAAATGGTTTAAGAAAACCATTTGCAGGTCATTAAAGTAAGAATACTTCGAGTTATCAAGCTCGATATACCATTTTGCATGACCCCCTATAAGAGTGCATTGAAATAAATGAAAATTAACAGAGTCATCCTTCAATGAGTTGGAGGAGAACCATAAATGAAATGTCATAACATGATCACTTGGATCCTCTCCAGGCTTACCTTCAAACTTAGGTATGTTTGAGGGAAACTTAGTCAACATGGTAGGACAATGTGGATCATGAAAGATCGGATCATTCAACAACATCGACAATTCTGGAAAATGAATATTTTCCAGGAAAGACAACCTAGGTTGTGGTAGATTCAAAATAAAAGAGGAGCCTAGGTTTTGACTGGCACTAGGTTGCCAAGAAAAGTTTGCTTGTTGGCCAAGGTTTTGGTAGAAACCATGGTGTCCTTGTCCAGTAAAAGGAGTTTGCACTTGATTCTACATCATTGATAGATTTACCTAATTAGATGACATATCCTGGGTAAGGATTGCTCCCTGCAAGGTATTCCAAGGACCTTAGTTGGGGATGCCCCTAGCTGATCCTCATGGCATGGGCATTGAACCTTTCCCGACGTTCCACTGAGTCCTGGAGGGTTTTCCCCTGATCGACATGCCTTACAAAGGAAACGATCATTTCCATGGATTTCCAATACCTCGAGAGGAGAAAACTCTTGTCATCACTCCCTATGAAGGTGTTAACTCCCAAAATAGCACCGTCATTTTGGTCGGGTTCTATGGTGGATAGCATGGCTATTGATAGTTTCCTCAATTCATTGTTGAGTCTTTTAGCTGCAAAATTTTAGATTTTGGTTTGACTTAAATTTGGATTGTAAAG
>SNQJ01S0260941.1:1591-12262 GCA_010110895.2 Picea sitchensis
CTAACATGTGGCAGTCAATTGAGTTATGGTTGTGGGAAGTGATTCGAGTGGAGTAAGTCGGGAGTTCATGTTACCAATACTGGACATGATGGAAGAGATATCACTCTGGGTTTGGTCATGATCTTTGGCCAAGGTGGTGAGACATTGTTCCCAATATTGGCTACGAGTGTGGGTCATGGGGAAAAAATGGGACAGCACATTAAATGAGTTACGGGTGATTGGTACCACTACGATCAGTGAAAAGAGAGGAAGTCAATGGGTTAGATGCCAAATAGGGGTGTCAGGAAGGGGTCGGCTCCACGGATTTTTTTTTTTTGAAAAATGATAGGTATGACTGCGATCAAGATGAAGAGAGGAATCCAATGGGATAGGTCTCAAAGAATGGTGTCGGTGGGATCCAGACTTTTTTTTTAACTCCTGCGGATTTATACTCTGATATGAATAATATTTTAATGATGAAATGGCCAACTGTTTAACAAGAAAAAATGTGTAGGAATTTCGCAACTAGAATGCATAAGGTATAATTGCACGACAATAGATCTTGTATGTTTAGTTTATGTTTCTATCCCAAAGGTTAGGGTATTCAGGCTTTCTACAGAAAAGGGTTTTCCCTGTCCTATAGCTCTCTAATATGCGTGCGAGGTCCAATAGTAGTACTCGACCCAATATCTCAGGGTACCAACTAAGGAGGCTAGACCATGCCCTTAGTCATACTACCCGACTACCCAGGTACTAGAGTGTATCTTCCTAAGTGTTGTTCTCAGTGGCACTATAACAGTCAGGAGGTTGATTGGTTTATCTAYGGAGGGATTCAGGATATCTAGGTCGATCTGTATACAGGTGATGTCTAATGCGCTACCACTCGAAGGGGTACCARCAAGGGTTACAAGSGAGGCCAAAAATGTGCGCTTAATTACCACTTGTAGTTCCTGCGTGTATTTTTCCCCGACCACGGATTTATGTGTTGAATGACAAATATATGTAGCTTTAAGACGTCGGAATACGTCTCTACCCTGGAAAAAAATTAACCCACAATTTTCTACCAAGGAAAGTTCTCTGATACCACTTGTAAGGTACCAGATCTATTGTAATAACATGAAACATAAATATTGCATAGAATAATAGCGGAACAACACAATATATGAAACCACAACACCAAATAATACCTTTATTGATAGGAAACAATGTTCACTTGCCTCTTTGAGGGGGAAACCTCCAACAGAGCAACGCTCTATTACAATAATTCTCAAGACAAAAGTTCCCATACCCTCTACTCCTATTTATACTAAATCTATCTATCCAAAAGAACAATTTAGAGGAAGATCCTTCTAGAAGCGGTGTAAATGTGTTGAACCTGCACATAATAGATCCTTCTAGAAGCGGTGTAAATGTGTTGAACCTGCATATAATAGATCCTTCTAGAAGCGGTGTAAATGTGTTGAACCTGCACATAATAGATCTAGCTAGAAAATACTACACACATTTGCAGAGAGGAATTGAGAAAGAAGAAGAAGGAGAGAAAGAATGGAAGAATTCTCATTAATCGTATTCCACACTCAAAGAGTGAATAATTTACGATAGATATAGGATACATGAGTAACTAATGAGCCATAATAGTGATCTAGAGAGATCTAGACACTCACTGACAGACACTGGAGTGAACTGCCACCTAGTCCTAGTTAACTGATCCATGCAATCATTAGTTGATTGAGACACATGTGTGGAAGTGAGAGAGACACATGCAACTCCTGGTGATAAAACTGAGGTTTTCATGTATGAGTGACTTCCACTAGTCTAATTGAGTGTAATTGACTTTGAACTGAAGAGGAATATCCTATTTTGTAGGGAAATATTCTCTAGAGAGAATATTCTCATCTAAGGAATCGTTCTCAACATTTGACTGTAAGACTTAGGAAAATAATTATAGGTGAGTGTGTAATATCTCCAACACCCCCCCTGAACACTACTAGGGTGTACATGATGAATGGGTCCCGGCAACAAAGGCCATGTTAGGTACCCATTGTACAATGCATATAATAATGAAACATTGAAACAACGAGGAAAGAGGGAAAAACTCATGGGNATAAAAAAATGAGAAGGAACAAAAAACAGTTGCTAAGAAACCATGTCCTTCACTCCAAGAAGACCTCACAACTGTGCAAGTTTGTGCTCGTTGAAGATTTTGTTGAAGATGTAGATGTCTGCATGGATCTGATGAAGTAGATGCACCATTGAGATGTCCACACATATCCACTTTCTCTTCTTGTAATGAAGAATATCCAAATAAAGTTTGGATGAAATTTTGAAAACTGTGCGGTCGTTTTCGGAAAATGCTGAAATTTTGTTGATATAAAAACGGTCATAACTTCACTTCTCGGACTCTGTTTCGGACGATTTGTTTTTTAAATTGGATATTTTTCCGAGAGGAATTCAAATATCCAATTTGTTTCTGCAAATTTTTCTCAGAAAATATCATAATTGAGTCTGATGTGTGCGCGGCTCCTTTTTTGTCTCTTGAGATGCATGCATTGCGCATGGAAAAATGTCTGCATGTGACCCCTGAGATGCATTCCATATATCTTCCACATGAATTTCAGAAAACAAATCTGAAATGGAGTAGACATCATCTTCAATTAATAGAATACAAATTTGTGCAAATACTTTTGTAGAAGACTCTTCATAATAAAAGGCTCGATCTTCTGATGGCTTCTCTTATGGCTCTATCTGTTCAACCTTTTGCATGAAATCTTCAAAATATTCTTTACTCCCGAATAGAACCTCCAATCTGGTCCATAATTCATTTGGAGTGAAGTCTTGTGAGACATCACATACTTGGTGGAGAATTTCAGGAGACATAAACCAGAGGATACATCTTATGGCCATATCTTGTCTATTGAGAAAATCGTTTTTCTCATCGGTGGAATCAGGCTCTACTTCCATTTCCATATTTATTTGGTACAAGCCTCTGCATCTGAGTAGAAGAAATTTTTTTGGCTTCCACTCCAAATAGTTATGAGGCGTGAAAAGTATTGCCGGTGAATAATCCATCTTTTCTGCGTTCTTCAATCTTTGGTACTTGCAAAAAATAATTTGTTGTAACTTTTGCTTAGTAGTCCGTCGGCTCTGATACCATGTAAATGTGTTGAACCTACACATAATAGATCTAGCTAGAAAATACTACGCACATTTGTAGAGAGGAATTGAGAAAGAAGAAGAAGGAGAGAAAGAATGGAAGAATTCTCATTGACCGTATTCCACACTCAAAGAGTGAATAATTTACAATAGATATAGGATACATGAGTAACTAATGAGCCATAGTAGTGATCTAGAGAGATCTAGACACTCACTGACAGACATTAGAGTGAACTGCCACCTAGTCCTAGTTAATTGATCCATGCAATCATCAGTTGATTGAGACACATGTCTGGAAGTGAGAAAGACACATGCAACTCCTGGTGATAAAACTGAGGTTGTCATGCATGAGTGACTTCCACTAGTCTAACTGAGTGTAATTGACTCTGAACTGAAGAGGAACATCCTATTTTGTAGGGAAATATTCTCTAGAGAGAATATTCTCATCTAAGGAATCTTTCTCAACATTGGACTGTAAAACTTAGGAAAATAATTATAGGTGAGTGTGTAGTATCTCCAACAAGTGGAAGCTTCTATTAGGTCTTCTTACATTTGACTTATTCTTCCTTATTGCTAGGCCTTATTAATATTGGCCTTTATTACATGGAAATATATTATTCTACCTACGTGAGGGGTTAGGGAGGTTAGGTCCCTAATAGTCAAAACTCCAATGGAAGACAATGCAATTTCATTCAGATGGGATGAACAATTGACTTCTCTTAGTGAATATTAAAGCTTCTACGTTCCATTTCTCAAATTTAATGGTGTACTTCCCTATCTCTAGCAATTTCCCATAATTGAAGAAGCATCCCCCTCAAGCCTTAGGATGAAAGCAATCCAACTCTACCCCAGAAGGTGGAAGTCCAACATATGGTCTATCAGAGGTTCCCAATGTTCCTTCCATAAATCTTGTAAGGTGGCCTCTATAATTGGCCTACCAAAAAAATGACCAGTAGGGGCTCAACTTGCCATATCAACCACATCATACATTTATATATCCTCACCTAACACTAAACTCAATGTTTGTTTCTTCTTCTTTACAGACTTCTTGCTATGGGACCCCTAATTATCTTGGCCAATAGATTTTAATTTTTGGATTCCTTCCTCTCCTTCTTTTATGCACTAATAGCTAGAGTTTCTCATAGGGTCTCCCCTTATTCCTTCTTCCAATAGCCAAAAAGACTCTAGGACAATGTCCTCCTCTATTGGCTTTGAGAAGTTGTTAATAGAGCCCATAAACCTAGCATCATCCACATTCATCGACCCTACAGTAGGTGCTTCCTTTACTATCTCGATGGAGGAGGGAATGTAGTGTGATGGGTTCAAAGGAGCGTTAAAACCTTACCTTCCATCTGATTTTACTTGCACCACATCAGGGTTTTCAATCAATGTTGAAGGATCACATATTTTAGGACTTACAGATCCCTCTTATGAGAGTGAGTTATCCTCCTCGTGCCTCTCAACCATGGCTAGTGATGGGGTTTTCCAATGTGCTTAGGGGTTCCCAAAACCTAGCACATTTGGCAATGTATAGAGGGGTGATAAAGGGTGGCCCCAGATCAAAGATGGAGATCCCTTCCAATTTGTCACCAGGAAATTCGCCAACTCCTCATATATGTCCATGGCCTATTCAGTGATTACAAAACCCTAGTTATTTCCAAGTCATCCTTAAGATTGATCTATGCTACATTAAAAGAAATAAAAGATCAACTACTTCCAAAAACAAAGTGGAAATTAATTTATGTACAGTAATTGCAAAACCCTACCTACTTATTTCCCAACCATCCCCACTCAAGATTGATCTATACTACATTAAAAGAAATAAAAGATCAACTATTCTAGAAGGAAAATAAAAATAAAATTAATTTATGTATATTAAATTAAATTTATGGGTCAAAATTAATTTATGTATATTAAATTAAATTTATGGGAATATTTATCTCACTAAACATCATCATTCATCTATTTTAACCCTTGATTTATGCAACATTTTAAAAATCTAACAAACCTAAAAAAACTGCATCATAAAACTTTTGCCCTCGCTCCTTAATTTATTAAATGAACTACACATTCATTACTCAATAGGCCAATTACCACTCATGCTGATTTCATCATTGGGTAGTCAGCCGTTATAAAGTTGACGGTAGTTTCCTCCAATGGGGTTACATTTAGAGTCATTGAATAAAAAAATAATTTTAACCCATAAATCCAATAAATCATTAAAAAAGAATAACAAACTGAAGATAATAGTGCTCTAAAAATAAAATTAGTGCTCCACAAAACGCTAAAAATAAACTAATCACTCCATTTAAAAAAACAAAACAAAGAGAACCGCGGAAAACTCTCAACGTAAAGCAAAATTTGAAAATACCTGACGGAACAGCCGTTAGATTTGACCATCGGACGGCGCACAATGACTCTCCTGGATGGCCTGGCATGGCATGTAACGTGGTTTCGTTAAGGTCAATTTTAGTCTGTCTTATTTTTTTTATAAATGGAATTTTTATAGGTGCAAGCACTCTCCAACGCTGAGAATAATCTCCATATACATCTTTCACTCTACCCCTTAATTCTCGTTACACCAGAAAAAAGCCTCCATTACATTCCAAGTCATGCAGTGAAGGTGCAAAAGAACGAATATTCAGTAAACTGGGCGTTTTAAGGACACCCAAGTCCTGAGGTCTGTATGTGTCGAGATTATAAGAATTGCATGGGATTATGTTCGAATTGCTCTGCTGCTGCTGCTGCTCAAGGGTTTAGGGTTTATGTTTATAGGCACCAATTTGTGATAAAGATGCTAGCTTGAAGGACATTATGTTTTAGGTCCGTGCGTTACTGTTTTTTCAAGAATTCAAGGACACTCAATTGATAATTGGGAGTTGGGTTTTTCATAGTTAGAGCGGATGGCTTATGTGGTTTCGGCGAATTGGGCATAGATTGCAGCTTCGAGACGGTTAGAGATTATATGCACATGCTTCTTGGCTTCGGCTTGAATTTGGGCTTCAGAGGCAGTTTGACTGTAAGTGGACTGTTGGGTATCAATGGGAATTTTGGTGTAAGTAAAGAATTAGGTTTCAGCGGGAATTTGGTTGCAAGTAATAAGGCAGGTTTCATTGAGAATTTGTGTCTAAAGGAGAGTTGGCGAGGCATGATATGGATATAAGTGATCCTGCATCATTTTTCCCAGAATGGCTCAAAAAAGCAAGAAAACGTGCGAACCAATCAGGTTTGTTGGAGTTTTTCTTGTGTGGTTGCAACTAAAATATTTATCCTAATTGTTTTAAAGCTTATTAAGTTTATAGATTTCGTTTTAATGTTTCTGTACAGCTTGAGAAAAAACAAAACGGAAGGGCTGAAAATACTGGCTACCAAAGAAATAGTGAAGTATAGAAACTATATGTTGCACACTTTCTTCAGAAACGTAAGCCGTTGCTATTTAATGTCAGTGGTTGAAACTCTAGAAACATAAGCCTTTGTTATTTAATGTCAATGATTGAAACTACAGAAACAGCTGGTGGTTGGGATTGTATCATTGTTTTCTTTTTTACTCTTTTGAGAAAATTTAAGGGATGCTGTTTTATATTGGTGAAGAAAATTTAGGGGATGCTGTTTTCTATTGGTGAATAGCATTTTTAGTAAACTTATTGGTATAGATTAATATGTATTATTTAAAGGGATTCAAGCTAAATACTAGTCAATTCTCCATCGTTAAAATCAGTTGAATTAATTCCTATCATTATTTTATATTTTATATAATATGATGTAATTTTTTCTGAAAAGGAGTTCAAAACCCATTTATAAAAACAAAGTATGGAAAATAGTTATTTGTGAACTGTTCGTAATTTTTCATTGCACACAAAATTCCATCTTTTATAAATAGGGTGTACCCTATTTTTAGGACATAAAACAGCGGACTAAGGATCACTTTTGTTGTTTACCCCTTATTTCCAAGGTATGCAAAAGTGGATTATGGATTGTTTTTACTGATCTTATTAGTTCAAAATCCATTTATAAAAACAAAGTATGGAAAATAGTTATTTGTGACCTGTCTGCAATTTTTCTTTGCACACAAAATTCATATAAAACAACGGACTAAGGATCGCTTTTGTTGTTTACCCCTTATTTCCAAGGTATGCAAAAGCAGATTATGGATTGTTTTTACTGATCTTTTTAGTTCAAAACCCATTCATAAAAACAAAGTATGGAAAATAGTTATTTGTAACCTGTCTGCAATTTTTCTTTGCACACAAACTTCCTACTTTTAAAAATAAGTTGTACCCTATTTTTAGGACATAAAACAACGGACTAAGGATCGCTTTTGTTGTTTACCCCTTATTTCCAAGGTATGCAAAAAAGGATTATGGATTGTTTTTACTGATCTTATTAACTTCGTTCGTTGTATCCTTTTGGAAAAGTGATTTACAAAATTCATTGATCATTGGAACTGCTTTAAACAGAATAATAAAAAAATACTATAATGATAAAAAAATTCAGAAGTAACCAGTGCAGAGCTCCCAAATCACACTAATATGAAGTTATGTTTTAGCCTTAGAGTTTGCCAATGTTATTGAATCAACCCTATATTGTGCCGTTCAATCCACTAACTTAACATATATGAAAGTTGGTAAGTTTGCTTTTCATAAAGTGACTTGATATTCTGTGACCTGTCATCGAGTACATTAATACTTTGGATTAATGATTTTCTATGAATGTAGGTGAGAGTGACGTTCAGATCTTTTCAAGACATAGACCTACCCTACATTCAAAAAAATCTGGAGTAAGAAATACTGACCACAACACTCCTAGGAATTCAGCATCAACATATGAGGAATTTAGCACATACTCTAAGACATCCTCGAGCTGTAATGGAATTAAACTTGATCACAACAGTTATGACAGAAACAGCATTGTATGCCAAAGGACTTACTCTGGATTCTACCAAAATCCTTCTTTCAGTAGATATGAAGAAGTTAAGCCTGACAGAGATGTGCAACTTCATGACTGCAAAATTTCACAGGAGAGGGAACGAGAGCAGAATGTAGTTGGAAGAGTTGGGAATGATTGGCACAGAAAAGTAAATGGAGATGATAGGGGCAGAGACTGCAAGCAATTTGGTACTTCACATCGTGGGTCCAGTTCAGGAGCTCAATGTAGATTTGAAGAAAAAAAGCTTTTGAAGAATGGTACAGCAAAATCTGGAGGAGAGTTACCTCTACCCCATGTCTGTTTTGCCAATGGTGTAGACAAAGCTGCTTTTGAAAGAGACTTTCCATCTCTTGTTTCTGAAAAGAAGCATGTCGGTTTTAATTTAAATCGAGGAAATATAGGGCGGGGACAAGTTGGGAGATTTGATTCAGGCAGACCTTTATTGGGCTTGTCTATCCCAGTTGGTTTGTCTCAGGGCACATCAGGGAGTGGGATATCTGCTGCTGGAGCTGATAGACAGACTTCTTCCTTAGTTGATATTCCAATTTCGACTATGGGTTCGTCAAGAAGCAATGTTATCTCTACTTTAGCTCAAAATATTGCGCACGGAAGTTTCGTTTCATCTATGTTACCTGGTCCTGCATCTGCAGGTGGAGATAACATGGTCGACACTTCAGCAAAAAATCCCCCTAAATATTGCGCACGGAAGTTTCGTTTCATCTATGTTACCTGGTCCTGCATCTGCAGGTGGAGATAACATGGTCGACACTTCAGCAAAAAATCCCCCTGAATTTTGTGCTTCTCCCAAGGTCAGGAAAATGGTTTGCTATACTTGAATTTGAAATGTGGCGTATTGTTTGTACTAGCTGCTGAATGTATTTGGGTATCTATTTGCAGGTAAATGCTGCAACTCAAAATCGGGAGGAATTGTCCCTGAAGCAGTCAAGGCAGCTAGTCCCATTGACACGTTCTTTGCCAAAGAAAATGGTGCGATATTTACCAACTTATTCTCCAAGTCACTTAAAAAGATGAGTGTGCTAAGGCCAATTACATGCATAACTTGTTTGTTGTTATATCGTCTATCACAGAATGTTATTTGGTGTCATCTTGATTCAGAGATCCTACTTTCTAGGACTCTATGTTTTTCTAAACTTTTGGTATTTGAAAGTCAAACTTTTGATTAAAACTCAGGCAGTGAATGGTGAATTTTCTTTTATTACATCTAAATGGATGAGAGAATGGCTTCCATACACTTGGTATTAAGTATAAGATGGAAACCAGGAAGTCCCCGCAATCCTAACTGAAAACAATGTGAAAGTCTAATCAGTCAGCCAAGTGTTACAAGGAAAAAATTGTACCACAACACATATAAGCAGAATTTGTAAGCAAGGAGATGCAAGGAATAAGTTTAGTCTCAAAATTCCTTTCTTCTTGTCTAATTCTCTGCAGTGAAAAAGAACCTGAGAAGGCAACTTAGAGTGAAAAATCAGAGGGAAGATTAGAGTGATCTTTCCCAATTTTTTGCAACCGAAAGCTGTAACCGTATAAATAGGCTAATAGCTATATAGGGTCGCAGTAAAGTAAACAACAGAGAAAAAAATCTGATTGTAGAAATAAAAACACTGAAARGCAATAGAAATGAAATMAAATAAAAAGAGAACTGATAAAGTAGGGTCAATGTACAATTAGCAGCATGACATGGATGGAGCACCCACCACGATGAGAGAATGTTGGTGGTTAAGATTATTTATCATTGGACGAAGGATTAAGTGAGCTGCTGACTTGAAGATAGATTCTAGTTGGCTTAAAGACAATGAGTCAAGCATTTGACTTGGTAGGATATCGAGTGAGCTAAGCAATAGAGGCAGCCAGTTTAGGGGATTAGCCCAAGACTTTCGGTATAAAATTTGAAGTACTCAACTACTCAGATTAATCCACCAAACTTTTATTGTGTAGTGTACTTAGTCTTTATTGTCAATGTTGTCCGACATTTTTTGGACTCCCAAGTCTCACCGAGTCACTGCTGAAAAGAGTAACTCCTGATGAAAAGAGTAACTCCTACAGACTCTTCTATCATACTCCCCAAACTCTTCTAAAACTCTCCAAACACCTCTGAAACTTGCTAGACTCCTTTAAAACTCTTCAAACTCCTCTGAAACTTGCCAGACCTTATTTTGACTATTTTTTCTCTTTGCCTTGAGTCTGAAAAAAGTCTGCCGAATCTTCCATTAATTTTTTATTGTTAATTTCATGTTTCTGGTGAGGATTGCATTTTTTATCGTTACCAAGTAGTGGCCCTTTTAAAGTTAACCGGGTTCCAACATATCAAGTGAGAGGAAAAGTGTTTGAGTGCAAGAGAGGTTAGAACAAGTCTAAAAGTTTTATGTTGATTTTGGATGCATTTCGGTTCTTTTTCCGAAAGATACTTGGTTTTGGTTTTAACTTTTTAAGTTGTCGGGATTACTAACACAAATGATTTTTGTGGGGGCAGAAGTGTCCATACCATGATGTACGAGTGTTAAATGTCAAGAAAAGTGTCTTAAAATAAGAACATGGGTCACACGAAAGTATAAAGGAAATTAAGAGTCATGGGATATGGAAGGTAAATGGTGG